>MU619796.1:0-135254 GCA_025201785.1 Xylaria longipes
GTTTTTAAAAATTAAAATTAATATTTTATAATTTATAAGCTATAATTTTAAAGCTAAATATATAGTTATAATTATTAATATTAATTTTTAATATTATTAATTTATTTAAACTTTAAGTTGTTTAAATATTAAAAACTACTAAAAAAACAACCGTATAATTAATTTTTATTAAAAATTAAATTTTTAGTTATTAAAAAAACTTTTTAAAATTAATTTTAAATATTATTAACTAATTTATAAAATTAAATTCAATATTAATATATTAATTTATTTTTATAAATAATAAAGTTTAAAAGTTTTATAAAATAAATAAAATATTAAATAAGCGCTAAAAGGGTAAAAAAAAGCGTTTATAAAACGGAAATAGTTTTATTATAAAAAATATAACTAATTTAATTATTTAAAAAAATATGCAGGATTTAATATAGTTATAAACGTTAAGAAATTATAATAGTAGTAAGCTAAGTTTGCTATGCTAGTAATAATATAAATAGTGCGGCAAAACCGGTTATAATATAAAGATTTATAATAAAAATATAAAAAAAAGTAATAAATTAATTTTTAATTAATTTTTAATAATAAATATTTTAGTTATAAAGTTATTAATAATTAAACTTAATAGTTTAATAAAAAGTGATTTGTTTGCTTATATAATCCGCTTATATATAAACTATATTAATTTAATTGTTTAAAAAAATATGTAGGATTTAATATAATTATAAATGTTAAAAAATTATAATAGTAATAAGCCGAGTTTGCTGCGCTAGCAACAATATAAATAATGTAGTAAAACCAGCTATAATATAAAAATTTATAATAAAAATATAAAAATAAGTAATAAATTAAAATTTAATTAATTTTTAATAATAAATACTTTAATTATAAAGTTATTAATAATTAAACTTAATAATTTAATAAAAAATAATTTATTTATTTATATAATCCGCTTATATATAAACCATGTTATTATAAAAAATTATATAAAAAAAAAAGTAAAAATATTTAATATAAATTTAAATATATATATTAAAAAAATTAATATAAAGTTTTAAAATTAATTTTATTAAATATTATGTTTAATATTAAAAAAAAATATTAAAAAAAAATATTAATATTATATAATAATATTATATAATAAAATATTAAAGTAAGTAAAAATAATTTTAAAAATATAATGCTAATAAATTTATTAATAAAATATATATAAAAATGTTAATAAAATAATTTTAATATTTAAAATTTATTAAACTTAATTTTATTAAATTAAATATTTAATAAAATATATTAATAAAAATTTATTTAATATATTTTAATATACTTTAAATTTTAAAATTAATTACTTATATTAGTTAGCTTAAATTTGTATGTAATTACGTACAGTATAGCTATGTCCGTGAGGGGATGGTCCGCGACTAGGTAGGTTATCTTAACTCTCTTGGGCCTAGATTTATGTCGATGCAATGATTGAAAGTGGGAATATGATACTTCATTAATTTTGGCTTAAGACAATCGAGCACTGTTACGACCGCCCAGACTTCGAATGCCACAATATAATGAATATCAAAAACGTAATAGATCATGGCCCTCGGACCAGGAGAGCGCGAGAAGTATTCATGTTATTTTTTTACTTATGTAGAACCAAGCGAAGTTTGTGTATTATAGGCACGTAGAATCATCCCCTCCAAGTTTAAAAAATGTGGCACTAGGTGGTTGTCTGTATAATTACTATGAACATCAATGACGACAGCTACCGGACGGAGTGTTTCAAACAGGTTCCCATCCTGGGCGGGGCCGATGCTGGTTGCTGGGTTCAGAAGTTATTCCACCAACTAGTATTATATCCGAGGGCCACAAAACAACCTGGGCAATGATCTTCCGTGGCCCCAAAACAGCAATCGTCGCAACCTGGCCGCGTTGGAGGATAAGCATGCAAACTTAAATCTCGATCCTTCAGCAAGCGTTTTCGACTTGTCGCTATCTGATAGATGGAACAAGATGACAAGGCCGCCCATGCCTCCAGTCCACATGATCATGGTGTAGAGACTATACTGAAGGCTAGGGGCACCAATACCTATTACCTACTTACCGCCTTGATAACCAACATGCGGTCATGCTGCTTCCGACGTAACAGGGCCACACGGCAAAGTCGTTTCTATTCCTTTCTTTCTCATGAAACTGCCATAAAAGCTGAGTACGCTGTGATTTTCATATAAGACAAAGCGAGACTACCACGTAGCCCATGCCTTAGAGAGGAACCTTGTTTAGCACCGACCCCTGATAATTGGCTCGCTTCTGGGTTAACCTTTGCTATACACATTGTTGAAGTGAGCTCGGCTGCCGACATGCAAATCCTCAGTGCCGTCTTCTTTGGGGCTACCCTCGTAGCGGCCCACGGTTACGTCGACAACGCAACGATTGGCGGTCAGGTCTATCAGTTCTATCAGCCTTATACAGACCCATACACCAGTCCTACGGTAAGCAGTCAGCTTCACGTCTAACCTAAGAAAGCTGGCAATTCGATGAAACGTCCGGCTAACATCACGCCGAAGCCCGAGCGCATCTCAAGGATCATCCAAGGGAATGGCCCCGTCACGGATGTCACATACGAGGATATCCAGTGCGGTGGCTATACAGATGGTGGCATAGTTGGTTCTTCTCCCGCTGCACTTCACGCACCTGCTGCAGCCGGTTCTACAGTTACACTTCGTTGGACGCTGTGGCCCGATAGTCACGTCGGCCCCGTCATGTAAGTGGCCCATCCAGCCGTTCATCACCTCTCCGGACGTTGTGGTACGCAAAACAGCCTTTGCGTGCCATTCTCATAGCGTTTTAGGCTACCCCCAAAGTTATGAGGGAAACTATCCTCATAAAAGAAATGTATTAACCAGGTACTCACAGCACCTACATGGCCAAATGCCCTAGCAGTGGTGAGTGGGGAAAATGCGACATTAGGAGATACCATCAGGATGAGGACTAATATCCGCAAAACAGGTTGCACCGACTATATGCCAGGCCACGACGCCGTCTGGTTCAAGATCGCCGAGACTGGGCGGTCAGGCACCTCCAATACCTGGGGCGACAGCCCTCTCATGGTCTCCGGGAACGCCGGTGTAAATTACAAGATTCCATCAGTGCGTAATTCTCAGAATCGGTTTCCTTTCTTTTTGTTTTGGTAATTCTCAGAGCACGAGGTTTCCTTTCCAAGACAAGAAATTGTTCAGAGGCTTCTGAAACCCCCACAAATCACGCTCTAAATGGCGATAACTGACTCTGAGTGTTGCAGTGCCTGGCTCCAGGATACTACCTCGTCCGCCACGAGATCATCGCTTTGCATGCATCATACGAATACCCGGGGGCACAGTTTTACCCTGGCTGCCACCAGCTCCAGGTAACGGGCTCAGGCACTACAACTCCATCCTCGGGTCTCGTCTCCTTTCCTGGGGCGTACAAGGGATCGGACCCTGGTATCACGTATGACGCTTACAAGGCCCAGACGTACACTACCCCCGGACCTGCTGTTTTCACCTGCTAAGTAGTTGGGGGGTGTCGTTTGAAAGCTTTTTTTGAACATATCTTTTCGGAAGGATTTGTGAAGAAAGGTCGTCATAAGAAATCGACGCTAGCTAGCTCAATTCAATAATGCTACAATCTTAGAATTGACTCTTCGGGAACATCAGAAGTTCTGGTCTCCTACCGACCCAAACATTTATCCTCTATCCTGTAATTAATGGCAAGTACGGCAATCTTAGACACATTGTTGGTAGATTCGTATAGTTCAAAGGCTCGATATAAATCAGGAGTTTTGGAGTGACAACCATGACACCCCCGGCGCCATGATTCGGGACGAAGGAGAGGATGCTCTCCCTTTTCTGAACAAGGGCTAGCTCATGCACTCGGATTGCATAGCGCAAGCGAAGCTATTGCCTTTTGTCCACTCCTCGCTCTATATGCCATTCTTAGTAATGGGGAACAACGAACTACTAAATGCTGTCACTCGCTCCTTGTCTATATTACTATCGTCACGAAGTGTGAAGCTGCGGCTGTCTTGAAATACGACTTGCTATCGCTATCAAGTTGCGAGGCAAGACCTCTGATGAGAAGCTCTTCCTGAAATACAACCGGGCCTGGACCGAAGTTCGGACTTCACAAAACATATGAACTTTCTAGTTCAGGATCGAGTCCGCTGCTGAGTTACTAGTGGTATACAATAACCTCCTAACAGGACTACGAAACTAGGACTTGATACATTAAGATTTTTATTTATAGGCCCGAGCGTTGTTTGTTGAAAACGGCATATGAATGTAAAGCAGGATATTATCCGAAGTCGTCGAATATTACTTCTTAAGACCTACGTCAACTACCACATTACACTGTCTTTGTCTATTATGCCTTTTCTAATTTTGAGGCCCCTACCAGGATGCACTCTTAATTTAATCCTTGTGTTCAGTGTTTCCCTTCGATGTCCAACATGTAAAGTCTGAAGTAAGCATAAGGCAACCGATGACCTGGTGTGTAATCCAATACTGTTCAATGAGAATGATTTCGATGTTACTATGAATGGCAGCTGGCTATATCGTGTATGATATATGGCCATTAGTAAGTGTCTGGCCTGAGGGATATAAGGGAACCATGGCTAGCTTGACGTTCTGGAATGGCTGATATTGAAATTGGTGTTTGGGCGTTCGTTTAGACAGCGTGGTGAAACAAAGAACGGCAACAGAAGGTTCTTAAAAATGTATTGGTATGATGTATAAATTACAAGTTAACCAGGTTATAAACCAACTCACAAGCCACATGATTGTGTATGTTCTGTATGACAAATTTATGGCACGCGCCTTGGAAAGCCGCCCGCGTCGGACGTAGGAACGTAAGCATGCTTGCCCGTATTATCTGGTGCCAGCAGCGCTGCTTTGAATTCACCAATGAAATCTACTGTCGTTATTTTTTCGATACACTCAACTGCCAGGCGGGCATTCCAGTTCATGTCTTCTAATGTGTTTATTGCACATATACCGATCATCTCGTGTCGTACCTGATCGACATTGAGCCAGCCGCAAGTCGGTTCTGCAAAGAACCATTCTTCGTGGCCTGTTCCAGTGCAGTAAGAGTCGAGAACTCGCTGGATCAGCTGCCGCACAAGAGCGAATAACCGAATCCCGGAACTCCAATCATCACTAGTAGTCAGAGGGGGCACCCATGGCATGGCCCGCCGTTCACCGTTTTCAACCTGTTGGTCCATGTAAGATAGGGGACCGAAAGTGATTCCTTCAGCTGCAAAGATGCGCTCAATGCGATCTCTGACACGGGTTACTCTTTTTCGCGCAGTCGGACCCCGTTGGGGGTCTACGACGGACCATGCATGGACGATGTTGAAGAGTGGATTCTGGACCCGTGGTATATCGGCGTTCGGATCCTCATCTGGATCAAAGTTCGGATCATCTACTAGACCCTTGTCCATGTGGAAAATAGCGGTTACAAAATAGCCCCTTTCGGCCTCGATCGGCCAAAAGACGTACTCCGAATCGCGGAAAGTGTCCCAGAAGCCTTGCCACCTGCGGTAGTACTTGCGAATCCTCCTAAGAACATGTTCGTCTGGACAGCTGAATATGTATGGTGACCCGCATATGGGTATTCCTATCCTCCTTCTTGCGCCAGGCGGTAAGTTGTCATGTAGGTATTCTATTGGGATCTGGACACTGAGTTGCTCTAAGGGCTGGCTTCTGTGCAACTGCAAGCTATTCAGTGCATAAAGATCACTTTCTGCTTCTGCTGGATTGGGGATGGCGGCGGACTTTTCCAGATCTGTTCTCTTCTTCGGTTTCACTCCGATCATGCCGTTAGCGAGGACAGATGCTCGACCGAATTCGACCCTATCCGTCTCGCCATGCAGCGATTCGTATGGCCGCTGTCTGTGTGGCTTTCTAGGCATTTCGTACTTTCTCCTATGTGTTATTGTAAAGATGAATGCGACGGCGAAACGGGGCGCATAACGCGCAAGGGACCGCAGTAAATATTACCCTTTAGTGTAGTGCAGGGACAAATAATTGTTACACACGTCAATATCTAGATTACAAAGAGGCCTATGCTACGGCTTCATATGCTTCTTTTTTCCTTTATCCATTGATTGTGGGGGGCGCGAGGCCTCGTCTTTGTCTACATTCCAGCGTGGTACCGAATGCAGCATCACCTAGCTAGTTGAGTCTAGGCACGTAGTTGCATTTGCAGCCGCATGGCATATTCTACAGTTAAACATAAGGTTGACGTCTAGAACTAGATAGTCAGAAGGTAGAGACTGAAAGTCCATAGGCAGCCGGTATGTATGCCATTATCGCCGGTCATACTTCCGGCCATATCTCCGACTATACCCGTAAGCACTCCGTCCCTATGTTTTTGAAGCCGGATAACCTCCACCATGTCAATGTTGCAATACCGAAGCCGCCTTTGATAACTGTTAGATAGTTTAAAGGAGGATCAACAACTGAGTTTGAGAAAATCTGATGTGATAAATACTGCCACCTTTGAAAAACAATACCTCTAGTATAGTTCTTTATACGTTCTTGTTGTCGGCAATGTCTGTATCTCTGGAACACTGCCTCAAGCCAACTAATTACCAACAACAGATATTTTCAAGTATCGGAACTTCCTCATATCCTAAACGCCAAGCTTGATTTATGTGGGTTTTGATTGAATACTCTTGGTTCAGTGGCCGGCCTAGACTGACGGCTATATTAATGGATTCACTTTATCCGCCTAGCATTAAAGTTCATCGTGGGCCGGTGAAACTGTTGCTCTATCGACAAAATGAGATGTCGGATTAGTAGGCGCTATACGTATATTACTACATAGCCAATATACTTAGGGAGCCCCACGCTCCGTGGTACGCCGGCCCCTCATTCTCCGGGTCCAAGCACAATAACCTCATTTTCTTGGACGGCGTTGGTTGAACTAGGACACAGGTACACTGTAGGGACGGAACAATAGACAAGGTAGCAAATATAGAGCCTGTTGAATAGGTACTTGCTACCTGATCACGTGGCTATCTCCAACTTTGGATACGGGTGTCATGATACCCTGGGCTCTGTGCCTTTATCCGTGTTGCGGAAGGAGGAAGGCACCATATAGTCGAACATCAAAAACCCCTGAACACTGTATCTCTGTCTTGGGCCACTCGAGCCGTGTAGATCTCTATGTTATGATTGATATTCAGCCATGCTGATCCAAGTACATCAGGTGGGAATACGACCTTGTAATCTCATTGGAAAGCCACTTACCTAAACACCAACTACAGTACCTAGAGCAGCGTCGGGCGCTCTGAGATTTATTCGACATGTTATTGTTTTTTAAACTAGAGTCAGTCAATATGCAAGTCAAGGCTTTCGCTATAGTGTTGGCGTGCGTGCTGTCAGCGTGCAAAGCTGCTCCAACATGCCCTCTAGAGGGGCCAGTATTCCCTAAGCCGCTGCGACTTGCACAAAGCGAGAAGATCACGGCGGCGGTTTCAAACTTGACCGATATATTTAAGGGAGTCACGGATAACGCACAAGAGTACTCCTTTGCACTGGAGGTTTTCTCGGCTCACGATCCGGACCCTATTATCTTCTCGGTACTCCATACGGCACCGAAGCTAGCAGAGCTAAACACAACAGGAGTAAAGACGGTGGATCGGAATACTGTTTTCCGGTTGGGTAGTTTGTCGAAGATCCACACAATCTATCTGTTTCTTGTCAATGCGGGCGATCAGATATGGAACGAACCAATAACGAAATACATCCCTGAGCTGCAAGAACTGACGAACCATTCGGATCCTGTGGCAAATACCGCATGGGAGAAAGTAACGATTGGAGGTCTTGCGACCCAAATGACTGGCGTTCCACGAGATTGTAGGTCGTGACTTTGGCATTATTCCGTCCCACATAGCTAACTGTGACTTAGATGCTCTGTTAGGAGAATTGACCCAGACGCCGGGGACGCGAGACAATGTGCTTCAGTACGGATTTCCCCCATTGAGTGCTCAGGAACTTCCTCCTTGCGGAGATTTCCCTACGTGCAATCGAAAACGTAAGTTCCCCTACCTCTAAATTGACAGATGACTTCCGCTCACTTCTCTCACAGAGTTTTTCAGTGGCATTGAGCAATTCTAGTGAGTTTCTACAACTTGCCTCATCTAGTTCTTCACCTCACAGAGCTATCGCTAACTCCGTACGTCAAGCCCATCATTGCCCCCGTTCACGAGTGCTGCGTATTCCAATGTGGGGTTCCAACTCCTGTAAGTAAGGTACGTGTTGTATACTGTGACCGTATTTAATTAGAGATACTCAGAGGCTATGCCTTGGAAACCATCACTGGGAAGTCTTTCGAGTCCCTACTAAATGAGACTTTCATCGAGCCTCTTGGTTTGAACAACACATTCTTGAGGGCCCCAGAGCGCGCGCGAGGAATCATTCCGGGCGACCCGGATCAAACGGGATGGTCATTTGATCTGGGAGAGGCTGCTGCGTAAGATATATATTTTATGGCTCACCAGTATTCCCAAAACTGACGGGGCTACAGAGCCGGCAATATTTACACTTCCGTAGGGGACTTGTCGGAAGTTGGGCGTGCGATACTTGGCTATAAGTTACTCGATCCTGTCACCACGAGACGTTGGCTCAAGCCTTTCTCGTTCTCCACCGATCCGCATGCATCAGTCGGCGCGCCGTGGGGAGCGAGAAGAATCAATGTCGCAGGGCAACCGTATCGCTGGATCACGGCGTTCAATAAAGCTGGACGGATTAGTGATTATAGCTCCGTTCTAGCCATCAGTATGTACTCCAGCGCCTTTGATCACGAACTTCGACAAGTGTTGGGTTTTCATCGTTCCTAAATACAGATGAGAGTGACGCTGCTCACAGAAAGTACTGATTATGACTATCAAAAGTTCCGGATTACGATATTGGCATTTCGGTTCTTTTAGCAGGAGAACTACCGGCCAACGCGAATTTCAACCTTTTAGGTATGAATCAAATTCGACCATGCGAATTAAAGCCAAAGAAAGATTTTAACCTACCTCAGATACCATTGGAGAGATCCTCATCCCGGCCGTTGAAGAAGCAGCCCGTGCTGAGGCGGGAGCTACCTATAGCGGACGCTATGCTTTCTCTAATACCACGCGGCTCAACTCATCAATGACCATCGAGACGGACGACCAGCCGGGTCTGAGTGTGTCGCAATGGATCAGCAACGGAACCGACTTCGCTTGGACGTCCACGGTGCTGCAAAACGGTAGGTCATACGACCATCACTGGGCTCCATCACACAATCTCGCCAAGGTCATGTAAATTTGGCACCTTGACGAGCAATTACTAACTCCTGGTTTCGGATAGGTTACTTGCCCCTGACGCCCCGGATCAGACTGTACCCAACAGGGCTCGAGGGACAAGGCGCTGACGGCGGTAAAAGGGTCGTATTCAAGGCTGTGTTTGAAGACGCGGATGCGCCGTCGCAAGCAACGGCTATGTTCTCGACGGATTGCGCAACTTGGATCAACGTGGCATCGGTCATCTACGGGTCGGCAGCCATGGACGAGCTAATCTTCAATGTAGACTCGAAGGGCAAGGTGACTAGCATCACCTCGCCTTCTTTAAGAGTCACTCTAGACAAGCAGTAGGCCTCTATTCAATTGGATTCAACTCCCGTTCCGAAATAGTCCGTATTGACCGTGTTCATTTAAGTTGGACGCGTCCTGGGGTTGTTCGCAGAGCTGTTGATTGCGGTGGCGCGAACTAACCACTGTCTATCCCTATACAATCCCGGTCACTTTAAAAAACATGCGGGCTAAGCAGTGCTACTCGCCCCGATCAGGCGCACTAATTAAGACCGATTGGCGGAGATCTTGTAGCCGTGCACCATAGACTCATAGAGAAACGCGCGCAGTGTTGGGCTTTCGGACACGAGAACTTGTCCGGGTTTTCCGGGGTTCTCGACCCACCCCCTGTCATCAGAGTATATTAATTACTGTAGGTAGTGAGTACGTCTCACCATGACGAAATCTCGTGGATCGGTCTTAACAATTCAAACTCATACTGCCATCTAGCCACATGTACTACTAATTCTTTTGATTTTTTTTGGTGCCTTGCTTGTCGAGACTTCGATTCCTTTTTCGCCCACTTGATAATACCACACATCACTCTGACGTAGTAATTATGCCTTTCTTGTCGACTCCTATGACTCTCTCGGCCACCGGCAGCATTGTTGGATCGGCCTGGATATCCGGTAAAGCAAAGCTTATATTGCATCTACTTCTAGCAGAAGAGGGTTGAATTAACGACTCGTGTAGGCGGTATCAGCGCTCTATCCTTCTGCGCAATCCCGGCCGTACTGCAGAGCAACGCCCCAACAGACGGCCTCGTGCGGGCCTGGTACACACAGTTCAGCCGGGCCCTTTACATACCATCAACGGCCGTGGTCACGGCGCTCAACTACTTCTATCTCGCGTATCGACACCGCTCTGAAGATCGCGAGTGGCGAGGCTACGCCGGCGGTGGAGTCGCGAACTTGCTGCTGGTGCCATTCACTCTGATCTTCATCGGGGGCATTAATAACACGTTGATAGCATCCTGTGAGTACCGTGTCCCTAATCTTCCCATGGTTGTTAAGAAAGCTCCCCGTTCTTCCCCGATTAGTTCTATTAAATAGTATTCTTTTCCTTCAAAGTTCTACATGCTCGCAAATTTCTCTTCTCACTCTCTGATACATGAACGCTAACCCTCTTTCCATTGAAGTGTCCAGCACTCAGGGGAGGAAGATCCTGAGTCTCGATGCCGCGAGACAGCTTATCGGAAGGTGGGGGAACCTCAACTTCTACCGCATCTTCATGCCACTCGCCGGCGCGGCACTAGGGTTATGGAATCTACTCAGCGAGTAGAGAAAGTACCCACATATATTAGAATAGGTACTATCTCATCGATAACACAATTAATTCGTCCCATTATTGCATGGTCCCGATAGGAAATGGGTTTGGTGGGCAGGCTGGCGCTGAAAAGTTCTGTTACGCGTATAAGGCTCTACATTAAGGAGCAAGTGACCCTTGGCAGAGTATTGTTGAACTGTTTATGAGGTCATGAACTTGTTGTAATTCGCTAAGTCTACTAGATACCTGGAAGTTGCCAGGATGTGATCTAGTGTATAGGGACAGCGTCCTTCTAGGGACGCATTCTCCTCGGGCGCCGTCTTCCGGGATCCCTTCCAGGCATCAGCTCTCTGCATGTCGCGTGTTAGACTTTGTTCACGATACCTATCAAAAGGTTATATTTCCTATGCAATTACAGGTTCCATGTGTCATTTTGCTATCTAGTAGGAAGTGCGCGGGAAGAAAGCACTGTTAATATCAAGGCAATTAAGGCCCAGGGTTAGGACTAGCGTCCGTTAACATAGCACAACAACCAGACATAGCTACAATAGGCTATGTAAACAAATTTAATTTCCATTTTAATATACATTTTATTATACATCTTATTTCAGATATTTATATAGAGTTGTGAAAGGGGGTGTATTACACCTGGTGATAGCAGGTTAGAATGCTGACGATCGGCGCTGCAGCTGCATAGAGGAAGCTTCTAGGGCCAAGTCACAGCCTCAGGCTGCTTCGTGACTCCAGGATATTTCTTACCTTATGCTCTTCCTTTGTACTACTCACCTGAACTGTTCCTTCCCTCCTTGAGTTTTCATCATCATTATTTTTATCTCACGGGGCTATCGGCTCTTTTGTGGTTTGTTTTAATTCTGCACGCATATTTGAGAATTATTATAGATGTCTTCTGGACGGTACAGATATACACCCTTGAACGCCGCTACGCGCAACGTTCGTCTCCTACGATTTAAGCGGCGGCGTTCTAATGATCTCGAGGTTTCACTCAAGACATACGATGTAGATGCATGCCCAGGATTCATTGCGCTGTCATATGTCTGGGGACCCGAGAATCCCAGTTATGTGGTTAGCGTTGATGGACAAAGGTTTTCCATCCGTCACAACTTATGGTTTCTCCTACGTCGCCTAAATCACGGCGTCCTTCGCGAGAAGTTCTTCTGGATTGACGCCATCTGTATCGATCAAGAAAATCCCCGTGAGCGGGGTCATCAGGTTAACATGGTGAGCGATATTTTTTTAACCGCGAACCTTACAATTGCCTGGATAGGTCCTTCGAACGAGGACTCAGATCTGGTAATGGATTATTGTGTTAATCGGAAGTATGCATCTTATCATGAATTACATATGGCTGCCCTGGCTGCCCAGAAGCTGCTCAGAAGGCCATATTTTGAGCGAATGTGGATTGTCCAAGAGGTATTACTATCCCAAAGGCTACTCGTCTTGTGCGGATTCAAGGAGTGTTGGTGGGAAGATTTCGATGCTCTTCTATACGATCCTCATTGGCGTCACGAGATTGATATTCCTGATGGAATCGATGCGCTTTTTCGGGTACGAGGGGTCCGCGGTACTGGGAAGGGCAGGCCTACGGAATTGCACCGTCTCCTTTATGACTTCCACTCGAAGAGGTGTTCGGATCCGCGTGACCATGTATACAGTATGCCTTACTGGGCCTAGTGACAGAGAAGAGCCAGAGGGGAAAGCTTCAAGCCGACTACACAATCTCCCCTCAAGTTTTATACTATCGGACATTGCTATATTTGGCGATTCGTTTTCACTACGAAGTGAACCAGAGTATGCGATTATGGTTGAAAGCAAGTTGGCGGCTGCTCTGAAACTGGACGAGGATGAAGCCGCCGCTATACGGGAAAGAGCGGGTGAAGATAAGCGCAGAAGACATGAAACTCACACGGATGTCTTAACGGACAACGGGTTCCTAACACGCAAATATATCAAGAAGCTAGTGGCACCAGCCCTCATCGCCAGCACTTTAGGTGCAGGACTATACGTGGGCATCAACTCCCGCAGCCGGGAGAGGAATACTGTATGTCCTGCGTTGATCGCCGGGGCATCGCTTGCAGCTTTGAACGAAGTATTGCATAGTTGATTCTTGCGAAAGGGGGGTGGTTTCACCCTGAGCAAGCCCTACTTGCCACTCCAGACCACATCTCATTGTGCTACTTTATCAATATACCACCACCACTCCGCTAATTAAAGTTATCTTTATAGCTTGAGTTAATATAAATAAACATTACCAGTTTCTAGTGTTTTTAATAGTAGTATTATTTTTATCGCCCGCATAGCACTTTTGAATGATATATGTCAGGAGCCTTGTACCTTAATTAGGTCATAGACACCTCGTGTTGCGCGAAGATCTCTAAAAACGGCCTCGTAGGCTAATAATCTGACTATATACAGAGTATTCTTTGTTCCAGGAGTGCCGTGTGACGATACTCTTCATGAGCATAATCAAAATCAAGATTCACATTTTTGGGATAGGACTATACTTTTCTTCATCACCTGAGCGCGATATCCTCACTGCTCGTACCGTTATCTGGATCCGGTACTATGTTATCACGGGGACATATCAGTCGCTCACTCGGACCGGCCTCCTTTTCTTCCCATAGGCGAGATGCCGTAGTGGTTGGGTGTGTATTCATGACAATGCGGAGCAATAAGACGATATGGTTTGATCGTTAGGTAGATAGACATTCAACTGCCTAAGGTATAAAGGATATCAGCCTGTGAGGGCCAATTGAGGCACACGCCCTTGACATTTTGAAGGATCCGAGACAACAAAAGTCGCTGAGTACACGATTCAGGAAGTGACGAGGACAACATAGGCGATAGCTTCGTGATAATTCAATACTACTAATACAAAGAACAAACCCAGACGCTAGCTCACCTTGGCCACGTTTGTATGAAACGTTCTAGATATGCAACTAGCATCACTTCTACCAAGACGAAAGTTAATCTACAACGCAAACAAGAAACATAAATAGATCACCAAATCTCAAAATCTCTAGGCTCGTCACTATCTATGTATGTATCTACAAGTGCGCCCTCCCCTCCAACTTCCGCCTCCTCCTTTCAGCTTTAACAACCTTCTTAAGCTTCACAGCTTCTTCATCACTCAACGTCGCATCGACCTTGCGTTCAGGCGCCGCCGCCTTCTGAAACAGCTGAGCGCCCAGGACATCCGTCAGCCCGAGCACGCGAGTGCTGACGGTCGCACCGTCGCGCCTGTTCTTGCCCTCGCGCCGACTAGAGGCGATGCGCTCGATGAAATCCCACAATCTGCCCGAGGCCCGGAGGGCGCCCGTGTCGGGGTCGCGAGGCGCCCTCCACTCGGGGGAGAGACACAGTCGAGGCGGCGATTTGGCGTCTTTGGGCTTGACTGCGTAGATGATGCCTTCTTCTTCGAAGCGCTGGTAGCTGTTCTTGATCGTCTCTCTGTTAACGGCCTCGAAGTAGCTAAGGTCGCCTTGGTGATATAGCGTCTTGCCGAGCTAGAACATAGGTTGTCAGCATTTCCATCCATCTATAACGGGGTTCGTATCTCGGAGACTAACCAACTGCGCTGTGTTCTGGGCTTGCGCGACCTCGATCCATATCTCCTCCTTCTGGGGGATCGGCGGAGTGAGTCCCATGAGCGACGTCGCTGCTAGCCAGCTCGATTCAATGAAAGGCCAGATCAGGAAGCAATAGAAATCGTAATTTTCTCGACCGGCCAGCCTCTCTTCCTCAGAGAGTCCGATGCTGCATATTGCGCCTTTTTCGCATCGTTGCAATTTGATTACCTGGTCATTCTCAAGCCCAATCAGAGTCTTCTCTAAATTCGCCTCTAAGCCCTCGCTGGGGAATATGAATTCGCCACGGAAGAGTGACGAGAGAAACAGAACTTGGTCCCGGAGAGCGGTGTACGATATCTCTTGATGCGCCGGCCCACCGCCTTGCTTGACCCTGGTGTACATACTAACACTAACTAGAGCTTCGGAGATGAATAGGTGAATCGTCATGTTGCGATAAAAGGAGAGCTGAAATCGGTCCACAGCGTAGTACGTTGGCTCGGCCAAGCCTTGGATTTCGCCCACGAGATCTTTACCGAGCACCTCCAAGCCACGGCCGACAACATCCACCAAAGGCGCATTTCCAAAGTGAGCCACGCGGCCCCCTTTAGCGCGCACACGTCCTATCAGCCATTCGATGCGTCGCAGCAGTTCCGCCTTGCCCACACCACGGCCTCTCAAAGTGAGGAGCACTGTACCAATGAGCGCCGTAGGCATAACCACCGACACATCGTTGATATCGGAAAGGACTTTGTATCCCATAGTCCTCAGTAGCTTTTGTCTTAAGACGGCATTTTCGGGCGTCTTCAAAGTCAGATCCTCAGTCCCTGGAGGTTTATCCAGCTTTGTGAGCTGCTCGTCAATGTATTTGCGCAGACTCCAGGGCTCATGGAAACGGACATCGACCCTCCCTAATTTGAGAGATAGGACGGACGACCCGCCACTGAGGAAGTCGGCCAAGTTCTCCTTCTTCTTCGGAGCACCCAAAAGCTCCGTGACGTAGCCCTCGGTCTCGATGACCTTGTCGTATTGCGTGCTGACGGGGCAGACGATGGCATCCTCGACTCGGCCGGATAAGATGCTGTCCAGTACAAAGCTTAGAATACCGAATTTGGGTGGCAACAGCTTGCCAGTGCGTGACCGACCACCCTCTATGAAACATTCGAAATTGTAACCGCCTTGCAGCATCGTGTCTATGTATGCTTGTACAAGAGTAGTATACAGGGTATCATGACCAAAAGACCTTCGAATCCACATGGCACCTTGAAATGTGAGCACTAGACCGGGTCCTAAAGGGGTGGGTGAGATGCTCACCAGCATGTTGAAGGAAGCTGCCAACGACGGGAAAATTTAGGTTGTCTCCTGCTACGACAACAGGTAAAGCTAGACCCAAACGATAGCATATCAACTGCATCGAGACATAGTCGACGTGGGAGCGGTGCGATGGTAAGAATATGATGCTCTGCCCCTTTCTCTCAGCCTCCTCGGCCACCTTTCTCAGTCGTAGGACCTCCTCGCTAGAAATATGAATGCCTGCACACAAGAGCTTTTAGCCAGAGAGCCGTGACGGAAGGGTGAAATCGAGGACACTCACCCTGGTGGTAGGCGCGTGTGAGCAGTTGCGTGCAGAGATAGTAGGCTCCCCTGATGAAAGTCTTGCTCTCGAACTTGCAGATCATGTGATCCGTCATCTTGTCGGCGACATCCCGTATGCCGGACTCTATGACTGCCCGTCTGTGCGCCCGCTTGATGGCATAATCTTTGTCGTCTCGCCGCAGCCAGCCCTCGCTCTCCTCGACCTCGAGGCGCTTGTCGGCCAGCTGGGATATGCGAGCGCGCAGCAGGGGCGCGGACACGACGGCGTTCCTCATCTGGTCCGAGAAGCCCGAGTAGAAGATGGGGCGGCCGATGAAGTTGTCGTAGGCGCGCCAGCCGGTGCCGGACACGTACAGCGAGACTTCGCGGAGGAATCGCAGGGGCTCGGACCGGAAGCGGGCCATGTGTTGCATGAGGGCTTCCTCGTCGTGGCCCGGGCGGCGGGTCTCGACGTAGCTTCTCGGCTGCAGAGTGATCTGGTCGCCCAGGATCTGCAGATCGGGGGCCGAGTCGCGCGCCGCGTCGTCGTCGGCGTCGGACATGATGTTGAAGTCCCGTGATGGTAGCTGAATTCCTCCCGTCTTGAGCTATGGCGGCTCCAGCATGGCGAAGCGCGAGCGAGCGAAGCTGGCCACAAGTGATTGCGCAATGGGACGAGGCGTAGTGTTATGGGACAGGCTTGGAGACTGTGATTGCAAGGAGCGGATGGAGCGGATGGAGAGAGTCGAGGTTGGCGGCTGGTGGTAGTCGATCGCGAAGTGAGTGAATCGGTCGGTCTACTGCACCTCGGAACATCTGAACGTCATCTGGGTGAGCTACCTACATATAGGTAGGTACCTAGTTACATATTAGTCTAGTCCCGGGTCGTGATCTGGGGTTGGTCGACTTGGCGCCGGCTAACCTAGGTACATAGCATACTGTAGGTATCTGCAGGTACATACTGTACTACGTACCTACTTAAGTACAGTAACCTTCTGTAACCTTAGCGCACCTACCTAGGTACTTAAGTACCTTAGGTAGGTACTTAGGTAACTAGTGCACAGCACGCACTGTACCGTACCGTAGGCTTACCTGCCAAGACTTCCCCGGGCCACGGAAAGCGATCCTTCACCCAACTTCCAACCTAAAAAGATAAGATCGCTCTCATAAATCCATCACCTGGGACGGGAACATCTACGAGACCCCGCTACATCGGACCTAACACAATAAAATGCCGCCCAAAGACGAGCCTCAGTCGCTAACCCACGGCCTGCTGCGTCGAGCCCACAGCCCAGACAGCGCCACTCGCATCTTCTCCGACAAGATCCAGCACCGCCCTCTCTTCCTGAAGCCGAGCTCGCCTCCGCCCTCGACCGCGCGCGATGCCCGCCGCCGCGCCCGCGACGACAGGAAGAAGCGCGCCAAGGCTCTGAAGCCGAAGCCTCTGTCCGCCCGCGAGCGCCGCCGCCGCCAGCTCTACCGCCTGCCAAAGGAGGGGCAGCAGTATACCGTCTTCGCGCCTCTCCACAAGCTGTGGGTGGGTTACGTCCGCGAGATCCTCGGCACCGAGCTGTACAACGGGGGACAGGGCGCCGCCGCCAAGCTGAGTGCGGCCGACTTCCACGGCGCCGAGGTCGAGGTTTCGCGGAGCCGGTGTCCCAGCCGCGTCGGTGTCCGGGGCATTGTCGTCAAAGACTCGCGCTTCACCTTCGAGGTCGTCACACCCGAGAACCAGGTCAAGACGCTGCCGAAAGAAGGCACCATGTTCCGCGTTCGCGTCCCGGCGCCGGACGCTGCGCCAGATCACAAGCCGTTCTGCTTCGAGATTCATGGCGATCAGTTCCAGCATCGTTCGAGCGATCGCGCCAATAAGAAATTCAAAACCCACTTCTTAAAGAAACTTTAAACCGTCCGCAAGAACGAGAAAAGATATTACAGATTCTAGGTATACCTAACGTAGCTGCCACCTAGCCAAGAGTCCCCTACGACAGCTTATCTTCAACGCTATTACATTAAGTACGTTTGGCGGCTCACCTCTAAGGATAAGACTATATATTAACAGATGGCAGTTTGAATATTCCCAGGCGGTCAATACAAAGCATGGAAAGCGAAAGTGACCGAGTCCTTGCTCGCAAATTATGTCCAAATGCGGCCCTTTGTAGCCAATTCCCTGGCCGTATATCTGGGTACAGCCAACACACCGACACGCCACCAGACGCACACCAAGGTGATCTGGCCGTTGCCTTAAGAAGCTATGATCGAGAGGCTCAAGTACTAGCACTCGTAGATCCCACGCCACAGAGTATTGAATAGTCATTGATGTTCAGAGTTCAGTCGTCCTACTAGCGTTAGCTAGTTTGAGTGCGTTAGGTGCAATGCAGTGTGTTCGGCAATTCGCGTCTTACACGCCCGGAGCTGCGCTTATCTTATCCAAATTGGCATCTCAGAGAGAACCCAATCTCTACGGATGCTCAGGAGATAGTCAAGAGTGGTCATGTCGCTCACCCTTGATATTAGATCAGCAAGATGGCACAGAAGTAGTGGAAGATACTCTAGCCAGGTTTGATGGAAGTTAATGCTATTTACCCACGCTAGCATTACCTCATCCCGAACTGTAATTAGAACTAAAGCAGCCCGGATCGAAGGTGTGGCAATGATACCGACCAACCCTAGAGAACTATATCTCAAAAGCCAAAATTGAAGTTCATGGCTACCTAGCAATCTGAAGAAATACCGTCGCAAACGACACGTGTTCAAAGTAGTATTTTCTCGTCACAAAAGTCCGCACTCTATATGAATCTTCCACTGTATTTATACCCGTAACCAAGCACGTAATATGACGGACCATCCTAGATCCAATTCCTCCCCAACTAGATAACCCTCCCAATGCCGTTCAAAAGATACATGCATACAGTCGTTCTATATAGTAGGTAACCAAAAATATGATGATACATAATCCCAAACCATCTAACCAAGCCGATATATATCCAAGTCCCGAGTAATATCAGCACCAAGGCGGTCCGGTCCCTTTGCGCCCCCGAATACCGTGGTATCCAATAAAACCAAATATCCCACCCCCAAAACGCCCGAATCCAAGCCGCCGCCGAGGGGTCGTGTATCGCCAGTTAATACGATGAGAATAGTACCAGGTTCAAGTGGTCGGTTTATAATCTCGCTGCCAAGGGCATCGAGTCAAGATTTATTTGCGCTGTTGCGTTTCCGTCGAATAAAATACTTGCGGACCCCGTTGCCGTCGGGGATACCTATAGCCAAAAAGGAAGACGGGGGTCTGTCAGAGCAGGCCCTGAGAGTGATAGGAATTCGACCGACTAGGAGGTTCGTACCAGTTCTGATACGGATGATTGGGCAAGCTGAAGTCAGCAAAGTTCAGTGGATTGACGCGCACGGGGCGCGAGGCCGACGTCGTGACGACGGGCTGCATCTGCTGCGGCGCGGCCGTGACAGGCACCTGCATGACGGGCCCCAGCATCATCTGCTGTTGCTGCGGCGCGGCGGCGGCGGCGGCGGCGGCGGCGGCAGCCTGCTTACCCATCACATTTCCGGGCGGGAGCGCGGCGCCGAGGAGCTGGTCCGTGAGGCTCGGCTGCTCCATCCTCTCCCAGTCCCATCTCTTCTTGAGTCCGGCGATGACGTCGGCGAGCTTCCATCCCGTCTCGTGGTCTATGCGCTGGAGGATGGCGACCACCTCCTGCTGCTCGGCGCGGTCGGTCAACACCTCGGAGACGAGGGCGAGCGACCGGATCGACACCGAGGCCACGCCGCGGTCCTTGTTGTGCGCGACGATGCCGCAGACCTGGTGCGCGTGGTGCTGCTGCGTGGTGCGCGAGTCCTCCGAGTTCTTGGAGGCCGAGGGGTTGACCTGGGCCAGGATGCACAGCGCCATGTGGTAGTAGAGCCTCCCGACCACGGCAGCCCTCTTGATCAGCCTTCGATGGATGTCAGCAGTCACGGCCTGTCCATCGGAAGGAGAAGCGGAAGAAGAAGGGTAAGGGGAAGAGGAAGAGGAAGAGGAAGAGGAAGAAGAAGCAGCGATACATACCAGACATTGGGGAACAGCGACTTCGCAGGCCCCCTCTGCTGCGAGGGATAGACGTAGCCGAACGGGTGCATCGGCCGGGGACACGCGTTGTCCCACTCATCACACAGGCGCTTGAGGCGGTTCCACTCGGCCATGCGCGCCTGGACGCGGAGCTGCTCGTCATGCGGGCTGGGCTCCTGGAACCTGGGGATGCTGGCGCGAAAGTTGGTGA
Organism: Xylaria longipes; assembly: GCA_025201785.1. Lineage (NCBI taxonomy): Eukaryota > Fungi > Ascomycota > Sordariomycetes > Xylariales > Xylariaceae > Xylaria > Xylaria longipes. The sequence goes on from MU619796.1 coordinate 20,319, forward strand.
TCTTGGCGATGATGTAGAATATGCGATGGACCCAGACCTCCTCGCTGCCCGCGTCCTTCTCCGTGTCGAAGTCCATGTTCAGGCCCCAGGTCTCGGGGTCCCACGCCGTCTTCCAGTTGAAGGCGAGGCACGAGAGGAGCTCCATGCCCACGTTCAGCCAGAAGCACGCCGCGCCGAGCCCCGTGCTTGTCGCGCTCCATCCACACTCCCGGATCAAGGCCCGCGCCCCCGCGATGTGGCTCATCCGCTGCGTCGGCTTCTCGCTCATGATCTCGTACACGTTGAGCACCACGGCCGTAGCAGCGCATTCCGCCGTGTTGCGTTCCGGGTTCTGGAGGCTCCGCAACAGCTGCGTCGTCGCCGTGTCGTAGTAGAAGAGCGCCTTTTCGTCGCTGTACTGTTGCGTCAGAGTGAGATGCTTGACACCGCACGCGAGGAGGGCGTTGAGGAGCATCGGGCACTTGAGCGCGTGGTATGGGATCCGACGCGAAAAGTGCTTGTTCTTGTCGAGGCTGTCCATCCACAGTCCCACCTCCGAAATAAACACTTGCATGAAATGCAGCTCCTCTGGCGAATTGAGATATTCACGTTCTCCTGTTCTGTCATTGGGTGACACCATCACGTTATTCTCGAGGTCGCCGCCGATTCCCGCGTTTCCCGGTCCAACTCCTCGCGTCGCCGACGGTGGCCCGGCATCTGTTACGCCTGCAACAGACGGTGCTGTGGAGATATCGCTACCGCCGTAACGCCGATGAGAGCGGAAACCGGCGTCCACATCCTCGGTCTGTCCAAAGGCATCCGACATGAGATTCCCATACCCAGTCGCACTCGACGTCGATATAGAGTGGCCGTATGAAGCACCGCTGCTTTTGCGAGAATGTATCTGGGCGTCGAATAGGAGATCTGGGTGTGTCTGGCCACGCTCACTGTAGTACGCATCGTGTGGTGGAAGCGTCGACACTGAGGGCCTATTCTCTGTCGCCTTCTGTGATTCTATCCTCTTCATGGGCTGAGTGTCTTTCTGTAGTGACGTCTTGGAGTAGACTGCCTGCGACGATGTGGTGATATGAGCGTCGAGCTTGGCATATCTCTCCAGCCCCCCTTGATACTCTGAAGCAACCAGGCGTGATTCGTCCCGGAAGTCCACTTGATTGTTGTTGTCAGCCATAGCGACACTAACCCCAGGTAGGTCGGCGCGACATTACATACCTGTCCACTCTTCGGTGTGTGGTACATGCGGCGGCTCCTTGCAAGTTAGATCGATGAAGTTCAGTCTGACGCCACGTTTGCACTCCCGATTACTTTTGCGACAGTTTCTGCAATCTGGGGTCTCTTCGTCGCACTTCAGATGTCGTTCTCTGCAGGTCAGACATCCCGTACGGACTCTCTTGCTCTTGGCCGACATCACATTCGGGCCAATTATCTCGGCACCTTTCCTATCCGTTTTCGGCTTTCGGGCGCCCACTTTGAACGATTTCTCCCTCTGCGATAACGAGGCTTCGAAATGCTCAATGCCCAAGCCGCTGGTGACGGTTCGCGGCGGCAAGGACTGCTCCGCATGCTGATGGGCGGGCAGCGCAGTCGCGCCCAGTTTTCGGGCCACTACGATGGCGTTCCGCAAGGCGGCGTCAGCTACCGCCAGAGCTACGATTGAGATGTCCCTGGAGGGACAAAGCGACACAGCGAAGCGGCAGCGTGAGTGGACCCAAGGGCAAGAACTCGGCTTAGTGACTGCAAATAGTGTAGTTCACGTAGGACCGGAAGAAAGGGTAGCTTGAGCCCGAAGGTGGATATGGTGCCGTTGCTAACGCCCTCATATAAAATGTGCCACGACTCAAACGTCCGAGACAGCAGTCGAGGACCGAAGTTAGTATCGTGGGAGGGTCCTTCCTGTGGAATATACAGGCAATGAGAAAAGTCCGAGCATGCAGCAAAGAGTTGATATACAGCGCCGACAGAGCCAGACCCTTCCGAGCACTGAAAAGGAAACTGGGGTTGCAGTTCAAGAACAAGGAAGCGGCACGCGCCGAATGTCTTGATTCTCAAGGCTGTGGGCTACCGCCGACCAGCCGGAAGCTCTATGCGAGCAAATTAAGACCTTGCAGAGAGTCGCTGACGACGTGACAGCCACGAGTGATGCGAACTCGAGGTCACTTTTATTGTGTATATCCAGGGAAGACCAGATAGGTATACGTGTGTATGTTTAGTGAGGATAGTTCTCCTAGAGTCAGTACCGATGAGAACCTTGAGGTGGCTACAGTATCAGCTCCAGTTGCTGCGATCAGCTACCTACTTGGTACTATGCTGTTTCCTAGACTCCCATCTAGACTAGTCTAGTAAAGGTCTCTAGCGCACGAACAATGAACAACGATCCCCTGGCGGCCCTATGTAATAAATGGGCTTGGTCCTGGGCAAGGGTCAGATTCCGAGCAGGGGATGAAGAGAAAGTATCAAGATCGGACGGGCTGTGGCGCTTGCCCACTCGTGGCATTCACCAATCACCGTCCAGGATGAACGAGAGGAATTATATTAAAAGTTGTCTATCACGGCCAAGCTTAGCTGATGATACCAAGCTCACTTGTTCTGGTAACATGATGTGCGGCTAGCACGCACATGTACGTAGTGTAAGTACCTCTACCTTTGCGGTGCCGTGGACAGTCTCGCACCCAAGGTCCAGGAACGAGAGCTGGGGACTCGGATACCTAGGTAGATTCCCGTATCCTTGATGACAGGACTGGAATATTGTGGCTTACACTCGGGGACCGGTAAGACCATGACCAACAGAGTAATAACTAATGCCATCGTGTCGTGCCACTCCGGGAGCGGTGCGAGCCAGCCCTTCGAAGGCGACAGCCATGACGTGTGAGATAGATGTAGGACAGATTACATAGAATCCTACAGTAGGTCAACATGTAGGTACTTACTTACTTGTAAGAGTTAAGAAACGCTGGCGTACACCAGCGCGGAACGCCTAAGCTGTTTTAGTTCTGGCTGGTTGGCTGGTGGATTTCGTGGTGTCTGGAACAGGGAAACGGCAGGGGATCCCTGACCATGTTCGATGCGGCCCCAGTTTCGGCTTCACTTGCTATGCCTCGCAGCACTTAGTGTAAGTAGTGTAGTCTAGGTTTCCACCCCCTGAAAGAAGGACGGACGTCACCCAGGCCTCTCCTTCTCACAACCTTAATAGCACACTACCGCTGTGTCGGACGTCAAAACACGCCGGGTTTGTTTAGAGTTCTACCGGTAGGTGATGTAACAGAGGTAGGAATCTTGGTTGGACATCAGCCGAGCCACACCTGGCGAGTTACAAGCAGAGATCGACCTGGAAGCCTCGTCGTAGTATACGCCGTTTCATTCGATATCTGAGTATCCCATCCTGGCACTCATCTTCCTTACCTGTTGATATCAGTAATCATCTCCGGATGGCATCGCACCAGGTAGGTGCCGTTTCTCCCCACAAAACGAGACATGATTAGCCGCTCCTTGCCCTTCGGATGGCTGGTGCTCCGCGCACATGGTACGATTATTGCTTTTGTTCTTGATACTTGCGGATTAGGCGCGCAAGCCTAGCCACCTTAGCTTATTTGATTCTTCAGCACGATTTACTGTACGTAGTGCTGGCGTTGGTGCGTGTCATACACAGATGGGCGCAGATGATATGGTCTTTATTTAAAGCAAAGCCTTCTTCCGGTCCCAGGGCATCCGTCGCGGCTTGGCTACACCCGAAGGGCTGAGCCGTTTTGTTTTCCACCCACCCTGGCAGCCGATCAATAACATCGGCGAATAGTGCAGGGCTCGTTTCTGACATTTGTATCCCCCCGCAATTGTGAAGTAGATATACGTAGGCTTGGGATCCATCCGCACGGAACAGATTGAGGCAGACAAGCTGCGAACGACGTACGTACCTACATACATACTGTGGATGTGCAGATTCGATTACGCACGTGCCTGTTTTGTTTTGTTTTGTTCTGGAACCTAGGCTAGCAACCGAGTGGCTTGGGCTTGAGGCAGAGCGCAAGGGTGGTAGTGGGAGGGGAGGGTTCGTGAGCTTCTCTTGATCTCAAGGATACCCCATCTTCGACATCTTCGACATCTTGCCAGCATCCGTCCCGCCAGAGCTTTATTGCGTTCTGGCCGTCCCCGACGCCGTGGGACCGCGTTTCTTCCAGTATCCGGCCGTATGACCCTGGCCTCTTCGCCTCTTCCCGCGGTTCTTCCCACGCCAACCCAATTTAACCAACTCATTTCTTGTTGGTAGACTAAAACCCAGGATCAGATGGCTATGTGCCGTAGGCCAGGGAAGTCTGCCTGCGCCCTCCATGATTTCATGGGAACCAACAGTTGAGGTGAAGTTGGGTAGTCAGTATCTCGGCAAGTGTGGGAGCATTCCGGGGGTCAGACTACACATTGGTCCTATGAATTCGTCTTGTATTAACGATTTCTGCATGCCGTGTGCCTGCTCGCATTGTTCTTCCCTCTAGACTACTGTGGCACTGCGGGGCACGATAATCAGCTTCGAGCTTGACGTGGTGCAACCTCGATTCTTTGATTCTCAGATGAGGTGGTTATGAGTTCAAACGACGACATATCGTATCCATCAGATAATACAGCTCGGCGGATTGTTAAGTCCAGTACTTGAATACTATACCTAGCCCACCTACACCCGCCACTCTTCTAGCTGGAAATGCTACTCTTTAATCCTATTATTAAGTAGTAATATTTGCTTTATATTTGCTCTACCTATGTAAATATAGTGTAAAAATCAAGGCATACGCTTACTATAACTTATACCTTTTGTTTATTTAATCCAAGTGTTAATTGGGCTACTAGCTTAAAAACTATATTCTTAAGATTTTAAATTTTTCAACAGCTATACTATGTAGAAGGCCTAGAAAGCAACTAGCTTTGAACGGGCGTGCTCTACAAGTTCGTATAATTCAAAAGGCTACAGGAAGTACTAAGTCAATATAGCCAGGAACCTGGCGGGGCTTCGTAGGCCTGGCCCGCTCTAACGGTGGGCGTAAGAGTCATCAATGGTGGGGTTTGTGTGTTACTGTACCGGCCGCGGGGAGCTTGTTGGATGTGCCCCTCGATCAACAGTAGAGGTATTAATACCTGGTAGAACAAGAATTGTTAAGTCGACATCTCAACAATAGGTTCTAAGCGACATATATATTCACATTATCGTTGCACCTTATTGCCACCAGTGGCCATGCCTGCTCGTACCGAGTAAGTGATACGTCTCCCAGAACTTGTTGGGCCTGTCTCTCGCTTGGTTGGATTCGTCATAGTCCGGGCTGACATGGTCGCTGTTCCAGCTTTCCCCCCGTCAGGGCTTGCCTCTTCGACATGGATGGTCTGCTGCTCGATACCGAAGACATCTACACTCTATGCATCAACATCATCCTCGAGAAGTACGGGCGCTCGAATCTCCCATGGTCCATCAAGGCGCGCCTGCAGGGACGGCCCGGCCCCGAAGCGAACGCTCTCTTCCATGACTGGGCCAAGCTGCCCGTCTCCGAGGCCGAATACATGACCCAGTACGCCGCCCTGCAACAGAAGCACTTCCCAGAGGCCAAGCCCCTGCCTGGCGTCGAGCTGCTGCTGGCCAACCTGGGCCGGACCAGGTGGTTCGAGAAGCCTAAGGCTCAGGGACAGGGCAACCGAGTGCATATCGCGCTCGCCACTAGCAGCAACTCGAATAACTTCGCCGTGAAGACCAAGAACTGGACTGAGCTGTTTGCCGTCTTCGAGTCCCACCGCCGCGTTCTCGGTGACGACCCCCGCATCAAGCCCGGTCGTGGAAAACCCATGCCCGACATCTACCTCCTAGCACTCAAGACCATCAACGAGAGTCTGCCTCAGGGAGAAACGCCTATCACACCCGAAGAGTGCTTGGTATTCGAGGATAGCGTACCGGGAGTAGAGGCTGGCCGTAGAGCTGGTATGCGCGTTGTGTGGGCTCCGCATCCAATGCTGAAGAAAGAGTTCGAAGGTCGCGAGAAGGACATATTAGCGGGGCGCATGGGCGAGGCGGGTGAGGTCGATCTCCACCAGCTGGGCGAACACGACGATGGCTGGGCTGACTACTACCCCGATCTCACAAATTTCCCTTACGCCGAGTATGGGATCGTGGTGCCGCCGGCAGAGGTAGAACTAGACCCCTCCATGAAGGAGGACTTGAGTGAGGACATCGTGGCCAAAGCTTCCTGAACAGTCGTAGTAAATTCGCGGGTCAAAGTATTAGATTTTAGACGCGGAAACGTGCTCCCTAAGAAGCAAAGCATCCGGGGCAGATAGACGCCAGAATATGGCTGTACTCCGCAAAAGGGGTGACGTAGAACGCGGTCTGTTCAAACACATAGTTCCCTATGAAAACCGGCATTTAATACGATAATCGGCATCAATATATGTCCCAAAGACTGATTTTTCCATCCTTGCTCCCGGCGGCGAGCCAGTGTGCTTCTTTAGCCATTTTTATCCGCCTGTCTTTGACACTAAGTTCCCCTGGTCTAGTAGTAGTGGCCACGGCTGTCTCCTTATTTCCCGTGATAATAACGTCGTCTAAGGGCGTGGTCTCTCCTTCCATCCCGCCTTTTCGGGGCTTGTCTTGGGAGTCACCAGAAGTATGTTTCTGACCATCGTCTAGCACAGAAAAAGCAGCGGCGTAACAACCTACGTCGTGCCACTTGAGCACAGCCAACTCTGTCATTGTTTTGGCTGAGTACACACGGACTTTGGAGTCCCAGCCCGCCGTGGCAAAGATTCGCCCGTCCGAGCGGATCTGTAAATCCTGCTGTCCCGAATGTTTGGTATTGATTAGCTTTAGCGGTGAGGCCGCCACTGTCGTGACCTTCTTTGGTAAGCCGCGTGGCTGAGTCTCAGAATTAGATGTGGATGCAAGACCTGCAGATAGAAGCGAGGTGTTGGCGTGAGTCGGCTCTCTCTTGTCACGCCCTGTCTCGGATTCTTCCGTTCTCTTAAATCCCGGAACGGGTGGCGTGGCGGAATTCGTGTTAGGGATCGGATGTTTCGCAATGATAGCGTCAGCACCAGATGTAAGAAAATATTCCTTGTCGGGGGCGAAATCGAGCGATAAGATCGGTTGGTTATGCGCCTGGTATTTGTAAAGAATATCCCAGGTGCCACCGTGCCTGCGCCGTGCCACAGTAGATAGACCACTCTCATAGCCGGCCAGAAGGATGAGTGATTCATGTCGCCAGAAAAGAGAGAGCGCCATCACCATTCCTTTCTTCTCCGTTTTACTCCCTAGGTGCACAGTACTCAGCCGGTTCTGACTTGGTAAATGGAAGATGTCAACCTGTGTCTACGGTCAGATCTATTTGTCCTATCTCGCATGCGCTTGGCTGATGGATGAGTTGAACTCACTGCCTCTGTCGCTAGCGTGTTGGGCACCGCAACAAGCAGTTCATCAGAGACGGCTAGATCCGTGTCTTGGCTTGGTGAGCATTGTGCGAAAGAACAGAAATTCATCGTATTTATTTCCAGGATATGCAGAATCCACGGCTGTGGGCGCTCAGGCGCAGACTCATCTAGAGGAAGGTCGGTACTCAAGTTCCCCTCATCGTCGGCCGTGATCTTCCAAACGATCAGACGGTTGTCTCTCCCTTCCCTAGAGACGGAGACCATGAATATTCAGCGTTTCCTCGGCCGCAGCAGAAGGACAGAATGCCCGAGGAGGAAACCTACGTCACGACCTTGTCGTCGCCCCAACCAGAAATGCCCAGTATCGCACCGGCATGGGCGCGCCAGACCGCACGGGGTCTCATGATTGCGAGGTCCCATAATACCACGAAGCCGTCCGCATCACCGGATGCGAGTCGCTCATTGTGTCTGATGAAAGTGGTGACATGCACCTGAGTGCCATGGCCTCGAAGTATAGACTTGGGCTGCGCCACCTCTTGTTGTGGCATGCTGAAGAGTCGTCCGTTTCTTAGAGATCAAGGAATCCACCAGGAAATTCCTGACTATCGGCGCCCGTATCCTCCAAGCTGTGAATAGTTGGTGTGTAAATAAGAGGACCGAAACTATGGCCACGCTTGGTTACAATGGTGTTAGTGTCGTGTAATGGGTAGTACAGTAATTCGTCATCTGTATTGCGAAGTGGAACAGTCGCTAGAACTTGCCTTGCCTTGGCTGTTCCTGGCTTCGAGTGGGGGGCGCTTACAGTAGGTTATAGTACCTACCTACCTACCTAGTACTAGTACAGTATACTAAATTAGACGAATCGGAATTGTTCCAGGTACCGTTCCTCCTTGTGGTCTGTATTTAGTGCACCCACCTACAGTACACTACCTACTACGTAGTTGGTTAGCTTCGGCGTCTGATGACGCACATTGGACCCAGCTCATCTTTTCCATACCTACCTAGAGTACCAGTAGAGTTCTGACTGTAGCTTGTAATATCCCTGCCCAACAACAACAACAACAACAACACGACAACAGACCAACACAATGCCTCAGCCGCCCATATCCCACGAAAAGGAGCGAGTAGAGGTTGATCCCGCCAAGAGCGAAACCCTTTCTGGTGAGGACGCCTACGAGTCGACATTGCCTCCAAGATTCCCACCAGAAGAAGAAGCGGCATGTACATGCATCGTCCCACCGCTCCAGCCCGTCTCTTCGTGCTGACATTTGTCGTTCTCGCAGAGTCTGCTAAGCGAATCCAACGAGAAGAAATCGGAAGCCAATGCCCTCTTTTCATCAGCCAAATACGAAAATGCCATCAATAAATACGAAGAGGCCACCGCCATCTGCCCTCATTATCTCGACTACGAGCTGGCTGTGCTCAAGTCCAACATCGCCGCCTGCCATCTGAAACTCGAGCAGTACAAGGAAGCCATACAGAGTGCCACCGAGTCTTTGGACAGCTTGAGTCGCGCCGAGAAGGCGGCCCTCGAACCCACCGAGAAACCCCGTGAGGACACCAAGAAAGATGACGACGACGACGACGAGCCCGAGGAGGAGATCGTCAGCGCTGGGGCCCAGAAAAGCGCCCCAGCCGTGGCGCAAGAGACAGAGGCCCAACAGGCCACTCGCAAACGACAGGACGACATACTCAGGATAAAGGCCAAGGCTCTGATGCGCCGTGCCCGGGCGAGAAGCGAGCTCGGCGGGTGGTCCAATCTATCGGGCGCCGAGGAAGATTACAAGATCCTCTCCACCATGGCGAACCTGAGCAATGCAGACGAGAAGATCGTCCGAACGCAACTGCGATCACTCCCACCGAGGGTCAAGGCGGCGCAGGAGAAGGAGATGAGCGAGATGTGGGGGAAGCTGAAGGACGTAAGTGCCATGGTCCTTCACACGCCTCTGGTGACATAGCCTAGCGAAACCCTGACAGCTAACCAACTCGCTAGCTCGGCAATGGCATACTGAAGCCTTTTGGCCTCAGCACTGATAATTTCCAAATGGTTAAGGACGAAAAGACGGGTGGCTATAACATGAACTTTAACCAAAATTGAAACCCTCAGTAGGACGAAGTGCATGTGGCGGTACCCAGTCGCAATACCCTCTTTCTCATGATATGATCAAGTTCGCATTAATACATAGCTCAAGATTTGGCTTACGAAACCGGAAAGGCTTGGGATTTGCCGAGTAGATCCAACCATTGTCTCTTCCTCATGAACGCCGGCCTCTCATGAGATGGGAAACAATCTGCGACAGGATACATGATTAGACCAATCGGTTAATCGTAATACTTCGATTCCAGTGCCTTCAATTCGTGTATTACGGCGAACAGGCTTATACCACAACAGTCTTTCTTACATTTGTACTAACTAATTACCATAGTCCACTTGGTAGCTATCTCCAAACGAGCACCGAAGCCCAAAGGGGATGTCAATTTAGATGTTGATAAAAACATAGATAGGTCCAGTTGGGCAGGTACAAACCGTACTCGACTTTGTTATCAATGACCCCCACGGCAACCGTCTCCAGGCTATCTTTCCGGATCGCAGACGTGCACATGCAGTGTCACATACATGAGCACACTTCACTCACCAGTTAAGCCGACTTCCCCGCGCAGATTGGATGTATTTAACGTGATGTTGTTGTTTTCTCCCAACCCCAGCTATGAACCATCCAGCGTATCTTTATTGACAAGGAGCGTATTCTTGTGATCCCCAAATAGATATCTAGACTTGCGAATGCAAACGTAACCCCATTATGCCACCAGCCACAGTAACAACAGCCTCCGGCGCAAGTTGGCAGGATGTAGCCGCAGATCGTCAAAGGCATCGAGATGCCACGCTGGCATCATTGAATCCGCCGCTCCCTAAGCTGTCGGCAGACGATATACCACTTAATACAACGAGTGTCCCCGGGTCCGTCCTTACAGCCGAGGAGCTAGACATCACAGGTAGAAACGTAGAAGATTTAATTGCGATGCTTGCGTCGGGCCAATGGAGCGCAAAGGCAGTCATCCAAGCCTTCATGCGGCGAGCCGGGCTAGCACAGAGACTCGCGAACTGCGTGACGGAGCTGCTCCCGGAACGAGCGCTGAAGCGGGCGGCAGAGCTAGACGACCACCTCGCCACCACCAAGCAGCCCGTCGGTCCACTCCACGGGGTCCCGATAAGCGTCAAGGAGCATATTGGGATCAAGGGCTGCGACTTGAACGCGGGCTTCATCGGCTGGGTGGGCAGGGTCGCCGAGGAGGACGCACACATATTGCAGATCCTGTGGGATGCGGGCGCCGTGTTCTACGTGCGGACTACGCAGCCGCAAACGCTCATGCATCTTGAGACGAGCAACAATCTGTATGGGTAAGTCGTGACTCTAGTCCTCCTCTTTTCCCCCTTCCAGCCTCCCTTTCTCCCATCTAGGCTAGATATCGATAGTCCCTATCGCGAGGACGGAGAACAACGACAAAAGAGGGAAACGAAAGCATATTCCATGCCTATGAGTACCCAGCTAATAAGTCCTCTCTCCTCTCGTCCGCGCAGCACCACCGTAAATCCGCACAACACAACTCTCACGGCCGGCGGGTCGTCGGGCGGCGAAGGCGCGCTGATCGGACTCCGGGGGTCGGTCCTCGGGATTGGCACGGACATCGGAGGTTCGATCCGGTCGCCGGCCGCCAATAACGGCGTCTTCGGATTCAAGCCCACGGCCCCGCGGCTGCCGGTGGGCGGGTGGTCCGCGACGATGGCGGGCGCCGAGCACATCCTCGCTACGATCGGACCGCTCTCTACCAGTCTAGAGGGTATCTCGCTCTTCGTTCGGACGGTGCTGAGCGCGCGTCCGTGGCTGAGGGAGCCTAGCTTGGTGAGGCTTCCGTGGAGGGAGGGGGGGGAGGAGGGTGAAGAGGTGAAGAGGGGGAAACTACGGGTCGGAGTAATCTGGGATGATGGAGTTGTGCGCCCTCATCCGCCTGTCGCGGCCGCCCTGTCGCACGTTGTGCAGAAGCTGAGGGAGAGCGGTGAGGTGGAGGTCGTGGACTGGGAGTGCTGGAAGCATGATTTAGCATGGGAGATTATCGTACGTTATGACATCTCCTACTTCACTCATTTCGAAAATATCCTACGTGTGGATCGGGCGGCATCAGAAAAGATTGACCTGGACTATTATCTAGGCTAAGCTGTACTTCTGCGACGGAGGCGCCGAGGAGAAAGCGGCGATTGCTGAATCTGGAGAACCATGGATGCCCCTGTCGAAATGGATTCTCCTCGATAACCCGCACGTACAGGAATACACGTGAGTTCATCAGCCTTTCCATTTCGAGTCCATGATATCTACCCTGCGAGGGAAATAGAGACACACTACTTGTTTTCTATTGTTACCTCTTCATCCCCTTCCCCTTTATTTATCTTCTTCTTTCACGATGAGAGAGAGTATAAGGACACCAATAACCCGTCCCCAGGATCTCAACCCTCTGGAAAGCCCATCAAGAGCGTGACGCCTACCGCACGACCTACGCGGCCCTCTGGAACGAGCGGAACGTCGACGTGATCCTCTGTCCAGCCGGTCCAGGGGTTGCGCCCAAGCTCGAAACCTCTCGTTACTGGGGGTATACCGCGCAGTGGAATCTCCTGAACTATCCAGCCATTGTATTCCCTGTCGGTACCAAAGTCGGCGGAGAATACAAGACGCACGAGTACCCGCCGGACTACGAGCCTTTGGGCGAGGCGGATCGATATAACTACACTTTATGGCGGGAGCATGGCGTTGAGGGATACGCGGGGGCGCCGGTGTCGCTGCAGCTTATAGGACGGATGTGAGTTATTTTATTCTCTCTCTTTCTTGTTTGATGAGAAAGGTTGAGTTTCACGTAGCCGAGCTAACGACAAGGTGTCTCAACTCAGCTATGAAGATGAGAAACTGCTTAGGGCTCTTAATACGCTGCTTGACGCTGCTGGGTTGGCGAAGACGTGTTGATGAAAAGACGCCGCGTAGGTACCTAGGGTCTATGGTTTATTATTAAGCCTACTGTAGTTGAATTGCCTCCTTCGCCGAACCCTATTCTTAACATCAAGCAATGTTTAGTAGGAGGTTGAACCGGGGGTAGATGTATGAGCAACAAGTACAGCATCAAGTCTGTAACAACCAGGTTTCTTAGTGCACTATCTTCAAGACAGTAAATTTATACTTAGCATATAATGGTAAGAGGATAATAGCCGGCTATCACGATATACGCGGATAGTATGGTGTTGAGTGCTAGAGTTCCCAATTACTCGAGAACTCCTGATACTTATCTGTTTCAGCTTACCACGTCGCCTTCTCCATATCTAGGCTCTGGAGAATATAAATCTTATGCAATCGTTCATATCCCTCATAAACTTTCATTCATCTCACTTTTTCGAGAAGAAGGACATGATATTCCCCTGAGCGCCCTTTCCAGCAGCACCCTTCTTCGACTTCGCAGCGGGCTCCGACTTGACAGTCTGCTGCTGCTTAGGCTTCGGCGGCGGAGGCGGCGCCTCATCTTCGGAAAAGGACTCCCAGCCCGGCTCCTGGATGGTAACAAGGTAGCCCTTCTCGTCCATGATCTGCTTCTTGCGCATGACGCGACGGCGTCCCCGCCGACGGCCCCCATTCGCGCTCGACACGACCTCGGCCGGCTCTTCCGCCTTGGACTCCGGCTCAGGTTCGGGCGGGGGCGGTTCCTCGTCCATCGGATCCTCCTCCGGGCTCTCCGCGGCCTTCTCGGGCTCTTCTTCTTCTTCGTCACTCTCCTCCATCATGCGTCGGAGCTCTGTCTGACGATCTTTGCGCGCTTGTCGGGCGCCGCTGTCCTCGTGCTTGACGCCTGCCATCGGCTCCGCGTCGTCCTCTCCGTCATCAGACAGAGCCCCAGTGGTCTTGTTGTCCTCGGCGCCGCTTGCTGCGGTTGAAGTTGCGGCCGGCTCGCTGGCTTTGGTCGCTGGCTTCTTGGGTTTCGCGGCTGCCCTGGCGAACATCTGCCCTATACCCGAGGATCCTTGACGCTTCAAGGAGGCGACAGGTGTAGATTTCTTTGCGGGGGCGGATGCTGCAGTGGGTTTCGAGGTTGCCTTTGGCTCTTCTTTGATGGTTGGTGCTGCGGCAGGCTTTGCGTCTTGGTTGACAGGGAGATTTGGTTCGGGTTTGGGTGGAGGTGCGTGTGCCGTGGGGTTTGGGCCCCCTCGGCGCTCTCTCCTACGCACATACGAGTTGGCTATAGTGCCATATACTTTGCTTGGTTTAGGGGCACTATCTGCCGCGCTCAGCCCTAGGACCTGTCTCGCTGTGTCGGTGAGAAGTTGAAGGTCCTTGAGCGGATGTGGTGCTAAGCTATAGACGTGAATGGAAGCAACCTCGGCATACTGTGATAATATCTCTGTGATGACATGTGTCAACCGTCGTCTCAGCTGTTGTCGAACCTATCCGACTCAGACTCACCTTCGAGCTGTTCTTGACTTACTAAGGACAGCGTATAAGTGGGCACCAGATCGGAGAATGGAGCGTCTACGTCCTCAGACATCTGCGAGTCTGTCATCTCGACGTCTTCATCTGGCTGTGGCGGTCTGTTCTTGGTGCCGTAAATAATGTATGTGGCATGCAGGGTGCCAGGGCGTTTGTCGTTCTGCCATTTGTGGAAGTCATAGAGCATTCTACGACCCATTAGCATCAACTCTGAGACGCCATAGTCGCAGTCTGAGAAGCGTGCTCACTCCTTCGCAAGGTTCACATGGACGCCTAGAGCTCGGCTTAGCAACCGATATGTGACCTTGGCGGCGGGTTAGCACTGAAGAAGGTCGTTGTTTTCAAGTTGGATGCAACTCACGAGCTGGTCCTCGGTCAGGATTTTCTGAGCGAGATATTGTTTGTAGTCTTCCATGTTGAAGGACGTGGGGCAAGCACTGTTGATAGAAATTAGGAAGGGTTGAGGTCTCGGACCCAGCGAAGACGACCCCTTTGCCCCAATCTAGTAGTCAGATTTCCGGGTTGGTGAAGTGAGTCCAGAATTGCTGAAGGAGGTACAGTACCTACCTAGGTTAAGTAGTCTAATTTACAGAGCGCGTTACAACGACGCGTTAAGTGGTGGGGCAGATGCACATGTACCGTAGACAGGCATTTGCAGGTACCATGCCTGCTAGTTTTATGTGACAGTGACATATACCTAGTCTAGCAGATGGGTACCCGTCGCTAGGGGCCTTCCAATTAAGCATAAGGCAATCACCTAACAGCAGGTACACTGTTAGCAGGCGCGTCTAGACGCCACTGGAGAACGCCCGCCTCGATGATCCCGGAGGAGGCTTTCACGCATTATCGAGCCGAGCAACCTCCAACAAAGACGAGCATCGTCGTATTGATGCATCTGGAAAGGCCCCTCGCCAACATCGCACACACAAGCTGTCACACCATCACACCATCACACCATCACACCCTGCCGTTGAGACGTCACCCTGCCGTTGAGACGTTCACCATGAACAACGACGGCTTCGACAGCGTCGCCGACTCGACCGACTGGCTGTGCACGCCTCTCTCGGGCCTCTCCGCCGTCGAAGCCGCCCTGCGCTGCCAGATCTGCAAGGACTTCTACAGGACGCCCATGCTGACCTCGTGCAACCACACCTTCTGCTCGCTGTGCATCCGCCGCGCCCTCTCCGCCGACGGGAAGTGCCCGCTGTGCCGCGCAGGAGAGCAGGAGATGAAGCTGCGGAGCAATTGGTCCATGGAGGAGGTCGTGGCCGCCTTCACCCAGACCCGGTCCGCCGTGTTCGACTTTGCGCGCAGACCGCCGTCCATATTATCGACCCGGGCAGAGACGCCGAAGCGGAGGGCAGACGACGTGGTAATGGACGACGGAGACGAGCAGCCGTCGAGCAGCAGCCAGCAGCGCTCAAGCAAGAGGCTGCGTTCATCCGCACGTCTGAGCAAGACGCGGAGCATCGAGGCCACGGCTGAGATGGCTCGCCAGGAAGCCTACGTCCCCGATTCCGAGCCGAGCCCTGTCGAGCCCGACGACGGGCTGGTCGCATGCCCCATCTGTTGGCGGCGCATGAAAGCCGTCCAGGTCGACCGACACATCGACACCTCGTGCCCTGGTCAGCCGCAGCCAGACCCTACACCACCAGCCCAAGCTTCACGTCGCAGTTCCGCCAAACCAACGAGCATAACCAGCGTCTTCCCCCCATCCTCATCATCCTCCTCTTCCACATTCGCACCTAGCAAGCTCCAGCCGCCTCCCGACCGCCTACCAGCACTCAACTACTCTATGCTCAAAGAGACACAGCTACGGAAAGAGCTCGTCGACCAGGGACTCTCGACGACTGGCAACCGCGGGATGCTGGAGCGCCGGCATCGCGAGTGGGTCATGATCTGGAACGCGAACTGTGACTCGCAGCGCCCGCGGCGGCGCACCGAGCTGCTGCACGACCTCGACGTCTGGGAACGCACGCTGGGCTCGCGGGCGCCGACGGGGTCCCGCGCCGCCAACACGGGGGCGCAGATCCGGGACAAGGACTTCGACGGCGCCGCCTGGGCCGTCAAGCACGACACATCGTTCAAGGACCTGATCGCCAATGCACGCCGAACGCGGGCACAGGCGCAGGCGAAACCCGACGAGAGTGGTGGAGAGAACGGGGTAAATGGCACGCTGGCTGCTTCAGACGAAGACGGTAGCAGGACAGTGAGGCCGACGGTAGAAAAAGCATCAGATACGCTCAATTTACTAGACACAGAACGGATAGTGGGCGATTTTGTAGATGATCCGCCTGCAATAAAACGTTTAAAGGATGAAGGAAAGGAAAGCGAGGCAGTACCCATATGACCCTTCAATCCATCGGGGAAAGCAAACAATAATAGCCAGCTATCTCATGAATGTATATAGACAGACACGCGTGCTGATACGGATATTATTATAATTTAAATTACGTTCTGCGCTATGCTATGCTGTGTCATCATGTCTATTCCGCCGGGATATTCTTCTGCTTCTGCGTCAAATCTAATCTGCCGTCTCTAAGTGCATGCCACCAAGCACATTCGCCGCCGCCGTAACGGGCGAGAGCGGTCGAGTGTCCCCTTCCGCCGTAGCGGCGGGCGTAGGGCCGAGCTTCTCCAGCTCGGCGAGTCTGCGTCTCGTCTCTTCGGCGTCCTTGGCGTCCCGGGCTTCCTTCTTGACGCGCTCTGCCTCTTCCTCCTTCTTGCGCTCGTCGGCGAGCATGGCCTCGAATTCGTCGTCGACCTCGCCCTCGTCGACGGCCGCGGCGCCGGTTCCGACCTCCGCAATCACGTTGCCCACCTCGTCGACTTGGCCCATCTGCTCCCGCAGGTCGTCCAACACGGCGTCCACTCTGTCGGCGCCGCCAACCTGTGCGTTCAGACTGCGTAAGGCCCCCGTGCTCGACTCCATGACGCGGACGAGCTGGACGTTGTCGGCCGCCTGCTGGATCTTGGCCGCTACCTCTTCGAGCTGGTTCAGAGTGGCATGGCGTGTCGCGAGATTGTTCTCGGTCAGCTTCTTCGACTTCAGCGCCGCAACCGCCGACACACGGTTCTTCCTACGAACGGCGTCCAGCGCAGCAGCGTTGAGCTCATCGACACGCCGGCTCAGGACCTCGGTCTGGCGCGTGAGGTCTTCCATCAGTTCCTTGAGGGACGCGATGGCGGAGTCCTCTTCCGATATGGTCGCCGTCTCGGAGGGGTCTCGAATCCTGATCGTGTTCCCGTCCGTCGCCAGCACCTCCTTATCCCTCGACAGAAACTTGACGAGGACGTCGAAGTCGTTGTCGGATAGTCTCTGTCCCTCTATGAAGCTCGCCTCGAACGTCCGCCGGAAATGCGTGCGCGAGAATGTCCGTTCAAACGGCGGTATCCGGTCCGCCGTGACGTCTGAAAAGGCCTTCGCGACCACCTCTAGATTCTGGAGGACCACCACCTGCCCTTTTGGCATGCTATCACCGGGACCACCCGTCAGCCCGACCTGTCGTAGGGCCCAGCCTGCCACTGCCCACGGTATGTGTCCCCACGACTTGTGATATATGCTTTGGGTCGCCCTCAGGAAATGGGGTAACGGGACCATCTCCCCGCTCGCAAGCGCTTCTTGTAACACGGTGCCCAGGGCTAGTGGACGGCCAAATTGCTTGCTCTCGAGGGCGCGGAGCAAAGCATCGTCGAGCTCGAGGGTCAGGTGGTTCCGGGCGGGAGATTTCGAGGGCGCATGGCCAGCTAGTGCGGCGTTGGAGAGCCCACGCTTCCAGGCAGACACGTTGGCCACGAAGCCATCGGGATTCAATGTCCGCTGCGGGCGGAAATCTGAGTAGAGGGCGGGTAGGCGGGCTCTGTTGTGGAGCAGTTGGCGTTAGCATGTGAAACATCGCGCGGGTAAACAATGACGTCGGCCAGGTTACAACGGGTGGATATCCCATCACTCACTTTCGAAAATTCTGGTCATTTTGTAACAGATAATCAAGTAGTTCGCTCATAGTGAATACAGCTCGGATGGGTTTGTCTTCGATCGATGTAATCTGGCGGAGGCCTTGTACGTATGTAGGCGGTGGGTCGCTTTGGTTGTGGACGTGGAAGCGGAAGTGAGACGGTGTCTCGGGAAACACGGACGGTAGGGTTTTGCTTTCATAAGCGCTGTCTATACCATCTCGAACCCTGCCTGGTATCCAGGGCGACCGGGCTTTTGCGCGTGGTCGTCAGTGAAAGAGCTCGAACCTTAATGTGTGCGGTCAGAACCTTGGAACCACCAGGGTTGTTGGGGTGAAGCCTCGTCGGATCTTATCAGCGCGACGTCACTGCCCAGGTACTGCAGGTACTGACCCGTGGACCTCCTTGGTGGGGGCATTTCAGATGCGGGTTTGATGCCTATCGATGAATTATATGCAATATTCAGATATCGGCATGCAAGTCTCCTGGGCCCGTTGTGCACATTGAAGACAATACCTTAGTACTGTAAGTACCTCACTTATAGAATGATTCTACTAAACGTTGACTTCTATGTTAGCTTATATACAGCAATTAATACTGCTGTGTTTGTACCCCGGGCCATAGCTTTCGTACTAGGTTGTGCTGTTGAGCTTTTATCCGTATTGTTAAAAAGGCTAGGTAAGTTCAAGTAGGCTTAAATAAGTATTTTAAGAAGATCGATAGCGATATGAGTCGATATTGAAAGATGCAATGGCGTCTGCTCGTGAGCAATTTCAAGCAAATGTACGGTATGTTGTTAGGCGTCTACTGATGCTTAGACAGTCCTATTAGGAGTCCCGCCGGGCTATGAAACAAAATAGATACCCAGCTAAGTTCCCGTCAGGCGTGAGTTGTTATTACTCTATCATCGAATCCTACGCTAGACTCGCCGAATCTCGCAAAGCATCGTGTGTTGGTGCTCCGAACTACATCAATACCAATGCCAGTTTCTAGAACCCCCCAGCCGGAACACTTATTCAGCCGACTTTAGACTTAGCTGAACCCTATTCTGTTTCGTTGTCGCGTCTTCCGGAGCATCGATCTTATGGGCACTGCGATAATGCCACCGCCTAGACCGAACCGGGTTCTGCGTCCACCTCAGTCCTCCATCGGATACCGAGAAACCGCCCTCTCTACATCCCACGGGGTTCTCAGTGTAATATTCGAACAGCCAACCTCCTTTGCAAGATGCTTCCCGGTCGGGGAGCGCGACGATCATGTCCATTGCGCCTTCAGACCCATCTCGCACTGCCTTCGTTGCGAGATCATATAGTGTAGGCTAAATATCAAATCCCCTTTTAGCATCAAATAAAACCTAATTTCAGGTCAAGGGCAACATACATATACATCGCCCCAGGTTGGTGTATCCTCGACAGTGGTGCTAGGATGTGCGACAGGCCAGAATTCCACCACGCTTTCTCTTGCCTCCAAGCCTGGCTGGTAGCCTGGCTCGCATCGAAAATTATACTGGCTCCAGGGGAGCTCGCAATATTCTTTGAAGAGCGAAAATTCGGCATCGTACTTTGATATCTAGGGTTAGTAATTCAAATATCACGAAGATTTCGCCGGTGTCGGAGCATGTATAATGCCCAAGATAAACGCCTGGTTAGACAAACGGGAAACGCCATAACCAAGAAAGAGGAAAGGAACAAGAAGAAGAAGGAGGAGAAAACTCACGCCGACGTATGATCCTCGATGATCCTCGTCGCAGGTAATGGACCATCCGTTTGTGCTGCCAAATTCGGGCTCCATCGACTCGCAGAAGGCCTGATACTCATTCCACAGTTCTCTCGAGATCCCCAGCGTCCCCGCCTTCGTATAGAAACCCTCATACTTGTCATCTACTTTCTTCTCGAGGGAGTAGTACTGCTCTTCAACCTTTGCGAATTCTTTCTCCAGTGCTTCGCTGATTTCCTCTAGTTCCAACCAACGCCAATGTGCTCGCTCGTAAGACTGATTGAGCGAGAACAGCCCGGGGGAGATTGAGAATTTCTGCAGCTTAGCAAACGACTCTGCGGCTTCGTCTGCTGCATCAGAGCTAGGGTCATTAACCTCGTCTTCCGCGTTTTCCGGATATTTTTCGTCTTCATAGTGTTCTTCGTCTTCCTCATAGTGTTCACCCTCCTCATAGTGTCCACCCTCCTCATAGTGTCCACCCTCCTCATAGTGTCCACCCTCCTCATAGCATTCCTCGCCTTCATCATAGTCTTCCCACTCTTCGCCTTCATGGCTTGAGATATAGGAGCCGTCTGTGTCTGTATCGGTCTCCCCAGATGACGATGGAATGTATCTCACACGTTTGAGTTGTGACCGGTGCTCGGGGAAGTTGAGCTCTTCGTAGTAACTGCCAGCACCTTCATCATCAAGATCATCATCGTCAACAATGTTGAAAATACTGTCATCATCAGTCACAACATCCACGGAATCCCTATGGAATGCCTGAGCGATCCTTCGTCCGACCGTCGTGCTGTTCTGTGGTCCGTCATCTCCGCTAGAATCCGAGTAATCGTCGTGGTCAGAAGGCGGATGTTCGGAACTGCTCCCTTTGGAGCTGTTTGAAGGAGAAAGGGGGTTCGTCTGCTCCAGTATGCCAACATTGTTTAGTGCTAGTTGAAATCAGTCTTCACAGCTGCTACACGTAACCTCCAGTACACTCGGGTATCGGACCTTGAGTAACAACCTCCCCTTGGGGTTCGGTGCCCTGGGACTCCATCCTAGTATCCATTCATTCGCAACGAGATGAGATATGATTAGATTCCCTAGTGGATCGCGTCGGTATCATTGAGAGGTGTTAGTCAAACCTTGGGTTTCACTTTGTTTCTACTTGCAGAACTTGTGGGTTTAAGTACTATTTTCAGGCACCAGTGTTCTCTAATAAAGGCAGGTTGCACCAGCAACGACTGATTGCACATAAAACGCATGTTAACTAGGCGATACCAGATCTTACCGTGGTTGCAGGACTACGGCACAGGTACGGTTGAAGAAGCTGAGGCCTCAGTCGGCCTAATAACTTCGTTTGCATCAATGAAAGAATACAACATCTTTAATTGCAAACAAGCAGTCTCGGTCAAAGGAGTTGTAGGTGAGCATGGGTGGTTGTTAGATCGAAGATGTGTCAGCGAAGATGTTAACTATGCTTTGAATAGCTGAGGGGTACTGTGCTACTCCAAGTTTAGGCACAGCCAACCGGCTTGACTTGTATTGTATGTTATGTCGTCTTCTATTTCGTGGATAAATAAACGCAGATCTAACCGGATATTGAAAGGTATATCCGAGGCCGCAAGTGGAAGGAGCTTACCATAGAGGCGGGGAATGACAACGCATCTATTAGTAACTTCACCGCTGATTTCCTTTTATGTCCTCGACATACTGGTTATTACAGTTCAACTATAGACCTTCCACTTACTCTGTAAACACAAGAAGAAGAAGAAATCTTTATTTGACGGGTGATTAGCGTCTCTCACGATGGCTTCCGTTCCCTCCCTCAAATTAAACGACGGGCATGAGGTCCCTTTGGTAGGCTCACTCCCCCGCAATAACGCTTATTTACTAACCCATGACTCCCATCTCTTCAGCTAGCATGTGAGTTTCATCGGAATCTGCTTCTTCCTAGTTCTAGCCAACGCTGGGATGCAAGTGCCTCCCATTCCGGCTAGATATATGCTGCTACAGTGTACAATCTCATGAAATGTCAAATGGAAAGGGAGAGTTTGCTAACCATTGAAACTGAAGATGGATTTGGTACTGCTAACTTCAGAGGCAAAGATGAGGATATGGTCAAAGCCGCTGTTTTGGCTATCAACAATGGCTTTTATCACCTTGACTGTGCCGAATGTAGGTCGCTATGCCACGTAATGTTACCATCATCATGAGCGGAAATTGATCACCTACGTTTCGTAGGCTATCAGAATGAAAGCGGTGTAGGCGCTGGTATCAAGGCCTCGGGCGTGGACCGTTCAAAGCTATATGTTACGACCAAGGTAGTCGGCACCATAGACCAAGACGTGGCTGTGGCCCTCGACACCTCGCTCTCCAAGCTCGGCCTCGATTACGTTGATCAATATTTAGTGCACGTACCCTTCTCGGCTGGGTCACCGGAGGGCCTGCAGAAGATCGTGAGTGATTATCGGGACTATTCTAGTAACTTTTAGAGTATAAGATTTCTTTTTTGCGCCAAGACAGTGTCTGGAAGCTTCTGAATCCCTTATGAATCACGCTCGGAATGGCGATAACTAACTCTGAGTGTTTCAGTGGTCACAAAGTGAGCAACCTTCTAGTTCCTGCTTCTCGTTTCTATTGTCAGAACGTTCAGAGGCCCCGGATTGGCGGCGCTTACATACCCTAACTGACGCGCCCCCGTTTTGCGGTCTCTAATCTGCATGACTTACCCACCAACTTCACGAGCAACAGACCTACTAATATCCGATGGCCGTAGTGGAGGCTGTTCAAGCCGCTGGCAAGACGCGATCGATCGGTGTCTCTAACTTCGAGGTAGAAGACCTCGAGATCATCCTCAAGGCTGCCAAGGTTGTACCAGCCATCAACCAGATTGAGTTCCATCCGTACCTTCAGCAACGCGACGTGGTCGATTTCTGCCGCAAGAAAGGGATCGCTATCAGCGCGTACTCGCCACTGTCCGCTCTCACGCAAGCTCGTCCGGGCCCCGTTGACGAGGCGTACTCCGAGCTCTCCAAGAAGTACAGCGTCTCGGAGGGCAATGTTGCGCTGCGGTGGTGTCTGGACCAGGATGTTGTTGCGATCACAACCAGCAAGAGTGAGGAGCGCCTACGGGGCTACCTGACCAATACACTGGGCTTTAAGCTCGAGCCCCAGGAGATCGAGAATATCAATACTCTGGGCAGCCAGAAACGTCACCAAGGGATAGGAATCCGTAAGTCTTGCGTGACTCGATGAGTTAATGCTGATGGTTGGTGGACTGACCACTGGATATTAGAATTCATGTCCAACCAGTATGGAAACTATAAGACTGGCCAAACGGCGCCCTAGATGATAGTTAATCGATGCAACCCCCAGGACTATAGCTTGTTTGGAAGGCCCGGGGGTGGTCAACCTACGCGCTTCACATGCCTTATGCATAGGACGGGAACTCAGAGCCGGCATATATGTTGGTAGTATGAATACAGTATATACTGGCATCTAGGTAGATGTATAAATCATGAATGCTCTACCTATTCATATCGTAACTAGTGGAAGAGATGAATTAGCTTTGGAGCTTGGATATTTACTACTGCCTGTATCTATGAGCTATCCATATTCGTTCGCTACTGTTGTGCAAGTATCATTATAATTATTAGTTGAAATACCACGGTGGTACTGATAGTATGGCCGTTCTTTTCTAGTAAGTGTGATGCGCAACAGATAAATTTCTCTATTGTGATTTCGAGGGCCATCAAGAACAAGGAACATTATTACCCATGTGATATTGTCGAATATTGACCCGCACTGGATAACAAGCTTGGCTGCCAAGGCGCCGCTTCGTTCGATGTCTTGCATTTATGAGCTGCGACTACAGAGTACTCGCTTCCAATATCATGTATCATATTAAATCTTGGGTCGGCGGAACGTCGTAATAATGTGGAGTTATGCATCTATGCCGTCTAGAGGCAGACTTCCCGTCATGAGCTAGAACGATCATCTCAACCAATCAGCTTTAAGTTGTTGCGCTATTTCTGATGAGGGACCAGTCGAAATAATATAGCGGTCTGTCAGGACAACTTTCGGCAAGTTATTTGTATGCGACTGGAGCCTCCGGTAGCAATATCATCTCGAGCCTGGCTCTGGCCTGGTCTTTTGGTCTGGGCATAGCAGGGGCGTAGGTAGAACCCGTCTTAGTAACATCCAATTGGGTATCCCTGACTAAACTAAGGAGATGGCAATTTCAGATGCAGATTCGCGTTCTTTCTGGAACATGCTAGGTAATGGCAACACTACAGTACCTAGCTTTGGAACTCAAGACTGAAACGATATAGGTAAACTGTCTAGGGTCGGAAACCGTTCTGGCGAACCATGCCTGTCTTCTTTCAGCTCACCAGGGGGAAAGTCTTGGCATAGCGCGGCCTAGATCTCGCTTGTTGTTGAACGACGCTCCTATTGTGCAGTAGTTGGAATACGACGGTTGTATGACATCAGCAAATCGCAATCTAATCGAGGAATGCTCGGCGATCCGAGTTCTCCTTGACTGATCTCCGGGTCCGTTGTCACACTAAGACGAAGGACTCGGACTCGGACTCGGTGAGCTATCCGACTTTCCCCTTTCCCATGAGCATTATGTAGGATTTGCGCTTGCTCGGATCGCCTCTAGAAAAAAACGTGTCGCGTGAGGGATCTGCGGCCGGTAGCTAAACTGCATGCAGCCTGCCCTTGCAACGTAGGATCACCGGCATCTCGCCCCGTAGCTGCATTTATCAAGTGTGGTTTTTTATTACCCACTTAGAGGGCACTCCCGTCCAGTACTAAGTAAGTATACTGAGGAAAGTTGATGTTCATATCTAACACTGTTTCTATTCGGCCGTGTCGTCGCAACACGAGCCCCCGTCGTGCACCTTTTACGCTCGACTCGCTGTAGACTATCCACTCGAATAGTTTTGTACCTAGATGACTCCTGCAAGAAACGAGGGGTAGGTAGTCTTCTTTTTGGTTCAAAAATCTTGTTACAAGTACGACGAGATTGGCATAATTAATTTCGCTGCTTGGGACAAGGCTAGCCATTTTAGTCGTTGGCGTAAGCCACTTAGACGAAAATAGCGCCCTAGAACTCGTTCCCATCCTCTTGTCATATAAGGAGAATTTCGTGCACGAACTCGAAGAACTGCATTGGCTGTAAATGGCATTATTAATGATATACTACGTACGATATACTGTGCAATGCTGTATAGGTGCATTAGTAATGGAGTTATCATGTACTAGTATGATGGGACTACTTACGGAATATACTATAAGCGTGCAAATCGGAATCAATGTATGGAATCCTAAAATAGGTCCAGATATACGTATACGCAGTAGGTCAACAACGGTGTCGTCATTCGGGGTGGATGATTTAGGCAAACATCGACTTATCAATATGACGATGTGCTGCAGGCGTGTGAACCTCAGCACAAATATCGACTTCAAAATGAGGACACGAAGAGGTATACGAGTGGGCACCCTGGGTCTGCCCTGGGGGCCAACCTGGCACATGTCAAAAGCCCCACGCCCAAAAGCAGCATGGTCTTCCATCCCGACAGGTTGGACTGGGATTTGGCTTCCGGGTTCTCCCATCCGCGGCACGGCATAGAGGACCCTGATTGGATGGGGCGACACGAGGCCATCTAGTGAGGCGAATCAGACGCTCGTACTATTCCTCGCCCCGTAATTCTTTCCACAGTTTCTTTCTGACGCGTGCTCTCGTTGCCTTCCGGTTTGTTCCCTTGCCCATCCCTTAGGTTAGTTGGAGCTGACCTGAGAGGTGCACGCATACCATAGCAGAACCATAGTATCCGAAGCTGCCGGGCGAGCGGGCTTTAGACGGTCCCGTCTTGGCCCGCCAGTCACAGTCATGGGAACTCGTTACCGATGAAAATGCGACAGCCCTGATGATGGCTTCATGCACTACGGTACTATCTATCTAGTAATAGACGGGGCCTGAAAGCGAAAAAGGCATAAACAAATGCCTCGTTATGGATATACTCTCGCAAAGTAGTCATACTGGGCGGCTCTAATTGGTGCGCGATTGCCAAGGTAAGTACTTATTGAATGTGATTGATCGTGGAAAACCCCAAGGCTCGGGGCTCTGCTCGGGGTTCTGCTCGGGGGAGCAAATGTCGGCGCTGGTGGTTTCTTCCGAGCATCTCCCCTTCAATACGACTGAAGGCTGTGCTACAGATCGGTTGGGTTTAAACATTGGGATTCGTCTGTGAGCTCCGGCATATTCCTATTATCTCTGGCCAGCGCTGTTGTGACTGGGAAGGATAAGCACTAAGGTTCTACACAAACTTGTTTCTCGGTGTCGCTCAAGTATGCAAGTCAGATCTCGACTACAGACTCCAAAACGAGTCGGCTGCAGAACATGATCGACAATTGTGGTGATGTTCTGCTGCTGCCTGAGTCACAGGTTCTGTGTCGCCATGTTGCAAGAACCGTCGAAGTGGTACTGGTAGCTACCTAGCTACTGTAGGTAGGCTGACAAGGATTGGGAATAACCAATAATACTCGGATCCCGCCCCTGGCTTCTGCCCTGGGGTCTGGAAAGCCGCGGTAGTGCCAGTAGGTAGAGCTGCGAGTAGAGCTGCGAGTAGTGTAGGGGTTAGTGTACACTAAGCATTCCGGTCTTGTCCGGAGCTGGACCAGCTTTGCTTTTGGGGGTTACAAGCAGTTTCGGCTCCACTGATGGACTTCGAAGTACGTCGAAGCCCCGCATCTAGTGCTCTATGTAGCAGTACTTGTTTCAGTAGGGGAGAGGCCATGCTACAGGAGGTACCTAGGTACCTAGCCGGAAAACCCAAGGGGCCTGTTCTCGTCACTGTGTATCCCAGTGCCTCCCCGTCCCGTCCCTGTGGAGGGATGCCCACCTCAAAAAAAATACTCTGCCTACTAAGTACCTACTGTACGGTGAAGATACCTATACCAAACCCACCTACTCACGCTCATTATTACTCTCGACGCTTCCCTCCCTTTCAAAGCTCAGCTCATCTTTCCTCTCTCTTCTTTTTCGTCTATACTATCTAATACAGCCCAAGAGGTGCAATTATTTTCCCTACCGCGCGTTTGTTTGACGGCTACACCGCTGTCAAATGAACCTGCACCGATCTCCGTTACCTTTTCTCCATGTAAGTGCGTCTTGTCGTCATCGAGTCACACCTATCACAAAGACCAGCTTGTCAAACTTTCAAATCGATTTTTCTCTCACTCGCGGTCCCCCCCACGGACACTGCCGGCTATGGACGCACGCGTAACACAACGATTTCCTCTGGAACTCAATTGTGCCACGTCTGAGAAGGATTTTGGGCGAACCTCTGTTGCGTAATAGCCTGGTTGAGCATGACTGCATATTTCCTGTAGAAGTCGTTGGTATGTCAATCATCGAAGCTAACAGCTTTTGCGCCTCGCGATCTAGTCCCCCTCCCCGCCTGGTGTCCTCTAAATGCCAACCATCTACTCCTCCCTCTACCAGAACTTTATCCGTCAAGGATTTGCGAAATCTTTCACCCACGGTTACGCACAGTCCGTCGTAGCTGCTACCCATCCACATGTTCTGAATACCCAGAATCGCCCTTCCTTTGCTCGACGTGCTAGTCAGCGGGTAGGGCGCCTCTCTTCCCTTCAGCTTCAGAGCGCTTTTCATACCGCCAATGCGAATGCTCTCAACGAGCATCGTCAGGAGCGACATGGCGGCAATGGAAACCTAGACGCCTATTTTGAGGCGCTTAAAACGAAGGAAGATGCGGGTGAAGTCGAACGAGAGTGGATTCAATTTCAGTTTCCGAAACCCATAGAGTGGAAGCCGGACGCAGAAACAATACTCGAAGGTCCCGAGCTAGGTTTACGGAGCGTCG
This sequence comes from Xylaria longipes, assembly GCA_025201785.1. NCBI lineage: Eukaryota > Fungi > Ascomycota > Sordariomycetes > Xylariales > Xylariaceae > Xylaria > Xylaria longipes. The sequence continues at coordinate 47,767 of MU619796.1, forward strand.
ATCCTGGCCGAGCCGAGAGTGTGCATTTAGGACAGAGCTCTCAGGATGCCCCGGTACCTGTTGACGTGGAGGAGGCTCTGGCCCATATCGACGCCGCTCTTGAGAAGGAGATCGAGGTTCGTGAGCTTCGCGAGGCGCTCGAAGAAAGTACCACCAATTCTCTGAGAGCATCATCTCCCTTTATCGCGAGTGTTGTCCAGTCTCGAGCTTTGACGCCCGCTATCGAGAGAACCTCGACCCCAGGGAGTGTTGTTCGTAGTGCCACCCCACCAGTCGATTCTCAGTCTCAAAGCTATGCCGACCATCTCACAAGACTCAGCGAAGATGGACGATATGCCGAGATTCCAGCCGTATTCGAGGCGATGCTCGTTGCTGACATTAAACCCATCGCGACGGCTTATAACGCTTTGTTGGTGGCGGCGATTCACATCGCCAGTGAAAAGTACGAGGTGATCTCGAAAGCGTTGGATGTTTATGCTGATATGATGCGGCGTAACGTTATTCCTAATGCCGATACGTACAACATCTTGGTAGGATTGCTTGCTTCCCGATGTCTTGAGGTGAACAGCCTTAAGAAGTCGCTTGATGAGAAGCGAGTGCGATTTGGCGGCATGGAGGAACTTGGCAAGTTTATGTTTGCTTCGAATGAGCTGGAACACGCCATTCTGTCTGAAGACGACCGACTCGATTTGGCCTTAAAACTATTCGATTCGTCCGTTACTACCTACAGAGCTAACTATTCGTCGGAAACCTACCATCAGCTCATTTCGGCTTGCGCCCAGGCAGGCCGTGTTGGGGAGATGCTGCATTTGTTCGAACATATGGAGATGACCGGCACTGTTCCGTTTGCTGCTACATTTCCGTCGATGATTACGGCATTCGCCAACACCGGCGACTTGGCTAGCGCGGTAGAATGCTATAACGAGTACAAGGAACTTGCCATAGCCCATGATACCGGCAAGTATACCCTTAATGACCGGCTCGACTCTGAGGTTTATGCCTCTGTTATCAAGGCCTATGTGATCAACAACAGAATCGAAGGTGCGATAAAATTCTACGAGAAGTTGGCTGGAGCATACGGCGCTGGTATCGGCGATTTTCACGATGCTGCTGTCAGCGAAGGCTTTGTCAAGGGTTTAATCTCGATAGGCATCTATCCTGAGGCCTTGCAATGGACCAAGAGCATCGAAAACCAGGCTAGCCTAGGAAGCTTGACTGACATTGCTACCGCTGCGGCTGATGCTGGCGATCGGCCGGCCGCTGTCGCTGCCTTCGCCAAGCTTCCTAGCACCTACCCACAGATTGCTACGCCAGCCATGGCTCTGTTGGCTTTGTGTGTTCGTCAAGGCGATATTTTGGGAGCATCAACATACTGGCAAATCCTCAGCAACCCAAATCTCGACGTGGACGCTTCGTTCATTGAACCGACGGCCATGTATGCGGTCGCTATGATTGGCTCGGGTCAAGTTGCTGAAGGCTTGACGGAGTCGGAGCGAATGTTCCACCGCATCCGGAATATGGACGGGGACAGCAACACGAAGGCTCAACTTGCCGAAGAAGTTGAAGAGGGTGTAGATTTCATCTCTAGTTACATGTCCACTCGTGGTATTATTGACCCTCGCGTGGTCCCCTCTGCAGCCAGTTTTGTTGTCACTCAACCAGCCTTCGCTTCGTCGCCACACCCTTCAACTAGCGTGCCTGCGGCCTTCGAGGACAACTTTGACCCCTATGCTCACACTACTGATTTCAAAGGATCGTCAATAATATCTGATGAGTTGGAAGGTGCACATGGTCGAAAGGGCCCGAGACTTCAGGAAGCTCTGAGCCGCTTCCGCAACATGCGGAGGGCTGGCCGTCATCCCAGATACATCACTTATTCTAAGTTGATCTCTGCAGCGGCACGTGAGGGTAAGATGGGTCTTTGCTACGAGATCCTCTCCATGGCGCGAACCGATGTTCCCCTTGTTCCCCAATATCCCGTCGTTCGGTATGGCTGGTCTTCTATCCTTGACGCTATGGTTGGCGCTTGCTTAACCCTCGGCGATCGAGGGCTTGCAGAGCAGTACCACACGGAACTCTTAAACATGGGTGCTGCCCCATCAGCTAACACTTTTGGCCTTTACATCACTACTCTGAAGGAGTCAACCAAGACTTTCGACGAAGCTTCGGAAGCCGTCAAGATCTTTCTCCGAGCGAAAGCAGAGGGTGTAGAGCCGTCTTCTTTCCTATACAACGCCCTCATTGGCAAACTCGGAAAGGCTCGCCGTATCGACGATTGCCTTTTCTACTTTGCTGAGATGCGCGCTCTGGGTATCAAGCCGACCAGTGTTACATATGGAACCATCGTCAACGCACTGTGCCGCGTCAGCGACGAGAAATTCGCCGAGGAGCTGTTCGATGAGATGGAGGCCATGCCTAACTACAAGGCCCGGCCTGCTCCATACAATAGCATGATGCAATTCTTCCTCACCACGAAGCGCGACAAATCCAAGGTTCTTGCTTACTACGAGCGTATGAAGACGAAGGGTATTGCACCCACGGCTCACACTTTCAAACTGCTAGTCGACACCCACGCCACTCTTGAGCCTGTTAACATGACGGCTGCTGAAGCTGTGCTCGACATGATTCGATCCTCTGGCCAGCGTCCGGAACCCGTCCACTACGCGTCCCTTATCCATGCTCGTGGCTGCGTTCTTCATGACATGGAGGGCGCGCGAAAGATCTTCAACTCGGTGATGAGCGACCCCAGTATTCCGGCTAATGCTTGCCTTTTCCAGGCTTTGTTCGAGGCTATGGTTGCTAATCACCATGTTGCCGATACTGAGCCGATACTTGTCCAAATGAAACAGCGTCGTGTTGAGCTTACACCCTACATCGCCAATACCCTGATCCACGGTTGGGCAAGCGAGAAGAACATTGCCAAGGCCGCATCAATCTACAATAGTGTTAGCTACGAGAAGCGCGAACCCAGCACATACGAAGCCATGACACGTGCCTACCTCGCAGTGGAGGAGCGCGACCAAGCCCAAGCGGTCGTATCTGAGATGCTGTCTAGGGGATATCCCAGCGCAGTTGTTAACAAGATCCTAGAGCTCCTAGGTGGGGGCAACCACGAAGCAAATGTTGCCACTCCTTGAGCTCTAGGTTGCCTGTTGCATCTCGCTGTCAATTTTGTTTTCCTTTCGTCTATTTCCTTTCTCTTTGCTTCTATTGCGATACCCCCTACGTTGAGGAATTAATGATCTTGGATAGGTGCTGGGGGGGATCGGTCGAAGCGGAGGACCGCTCGTCAATTTGTTTTCTTACCCTTGTTGAGGACGGGGTCGTCCCTCGGAAGCACGGTTGGCGTTATCAGGGACAGCGGTCGTTAAACAAAAAACGGAGTAGTTCGGAACTTGGCATCGGCGATCAAAGAGCATCAGCGGGCGCGCTGGTTATAGACACATCTCCACTTTGCATATACAAAAGAAAGACTTCAGTTGCATTTTCGGGACAAGTGGGCAGGTAGAAATAGGCCAATGGCCAGGAAGATGGGCGTTGGTAATCGGACAAAAAGGGTTGTCTGTTACCAAGGGCTAGTAGGACACGTCGGTTTATTTGGAGGGAAACCAGGGCGTTCGCCCTGTGTACGAAGCATTGGCGGTCCTGTTATCCTGTATACTAGATAATTGTCGGTATATATTTCACGAGATGTTTAACTACGGACTGCCCTCTGTCTTGTGCTTCGTACAATCATGTATACCTACCTACCTAGGCTTTACAAGGTAAGTAGCGCAAGCTAGTTCTGTAGAAGTACCTTGGCCGTCGAGACGTTTTATTCTGCCCAAGTTTCCTGCTTCTTACCGCAGCTGTTCGACCCTACTAGAGGATCCACACATAGAAACCCTCTATGCTGGCGCATAAAGAGCGTTAAAAATAGGAATCATATCAAAAATAAAATCAGGTCGAGGCTAATTAAAATATCTAATAATACCAGCTTTAAAAAAAGACCGGGTTATACTTTATATAAAAATAAAAAAAATTTAATTTTTAAATTAAAAAAAAAAAATTTTAAAAAAAATTTAAAATATTTAAAAAAAAAAAAAATTTTCTTTTATATAAAAGTTTTTTATATATAATATATAATATATATATTATTAAGCGTTAAAGTTTTAAAAAATCGGCTTATTAACTAATTAGAACGCTTTTAACTTGTTTTACTATTTTTAACATGATTCCTATTTCTAACGCCCTTTATGCGCCAGCATAGAGGGTTTCTATGGGTGGATCCTCTAGTAGAAACTGCCCAGGTGGTTTTCAGTCGGGTGGGTCCGATACTCAAAATGTACCTAGGTAATTTATCAAGATGCAGTCCCCGTTCCTGTATATGCATTGTGCCTTGGTTGTGCTTATCGGCTATATACACTAAGAGCATATGTGTTGACCGCCAAAAAGTTGCTTGGTGCAGGTGAGATAACAAGAATTCTGCCGCCTGTTACAAAACTTCCCCTCCGACAAGCTCTCATCACCAAATCGGCGACAATGTCTGACGGCGGCCTTCTCTTAAATTTCGACCTTAGCGGTCAACCACTCAAGCGCCAGGTGAAATATACTGGCGGTCGCTGGAGGGATCGTGTCAGCGCACAACGAAGTGCTAAGAGAAACGGAGATGGCCAGTCCACTGGCACCAATGCCACCCCGCTGTCCGCGAACCGACGAGACCACAATCTTTCGCTCCCCGACGACGTCGCAAATGACAGACCGGCCAAGAGACAAAGGATACAGGGAGACTCCCGCGCCGACCGGCCTGAAGTTTCTTCGAGGTCTCTGTCGTACATGACGGGCAAACTCCCACCAGGAAGTATCAATGCTGGGCCAAAGAACACCAACCAGGGCAACAAGCCCGGTGGTGTAACTTCGAGGTTGTTTACTTCGAACCCGACTCCCAAAACTGTCTTCGAAGACCCTGTCGAGGATGTTGAGCCTGCAACGCCATCGAATGCGCCCCTCTCTGACGAGGCCGAGACCTTCCATGCTCTAGGACTGTCGCGACGCATTGCCCAGCACCTCTCCACGAAGCTCGAGATGAAAGCACCTACATCGATACAAAAGAACACCATACCTCTGCTCATCAAGGAAGACAGCGACGCTTTTCTCCAGGCCCAGACGGGCTCTGGTAAAACCCTGGCCTACCTCTTGCCCATCGTCCAACGCATAATGGCTGTGAGCCAGCGTGAGGATGGGTCGAACGGTGGAGTCCAGATTCATCGTGATTCGGGTCTCTTTGCCATAATCCTGGCCCCCACACGAGAACTATGTAAACAGATTGCGACTGTGCTTGAAAAGGTACTCCGCTCTGCGCCATGGATCGTTAGTACGACTGTGATAGGAGGCGAAAGCAAGAAATCGGAGAAGGCCCGACTACGGAAAGGCGTCAACATATTAGTTGCAACTCCCGGTCGACTAGCCGACCACTTAGACAACACCAAGGTCCTCGACGTTGGTACCGTTAGATGGCTTGTGCTGGATGAGGGCGATAGGTTAATGGAAATGGGGTTCGAGGATGAATTAAAAAGCATTGTTAGCAAGATACGCAAAGAAGAGTTGAATGGCTCCAACAAAGACGGCATAAAGTTCGACAAGCTGCCACAGCGACGGGTCACCGTTCTTTGCTCTGCCACCATGAAGAGAAACGTACAAAAATTAGGAGAGATCAGTCTACAAGATGCTGTTCATATTACTGGTACCAAGTCCGACAATGACGGTGAAGATGGAGCTGAGGTCGACGAGGCCGTATTCGCCGCGCCCGCACAACTCAAACAGACTTACCTCATTGTTCCGGGGAAATTGCGACTGGTCACATTGATTGCTCTCTTGAAATCATCTTTTGCTCGCAGGGGTTCTGTCATGAAAGCCATTATCTTCATATCTTGCGCCGATTCGGTTGACTTTCATTTCGAGCTTTTCCGGAATGGCGTCGGCCGGGCCACTTCCGAGAAAGCCTCATTGACAGACAATACCGTTGCCGATGCCGCTTATATCACGTCCCCGGCAAACCCAAGTGTTGATCTACTCAAGCTACACGGATCTCTACCACAGCCGGTTCGTACGGCCACACTCAACTCGTTCCGCACATCAAACGACCCTTGTGTTCTAATTACCACTGACATTGCGTCACGTGGTCTTGATGTGCCGGCTGTTGATCTCGTCATCGAATACGACCCAGCTTTTAGCGTTGACGACCATACGCACCGCATTGGACGAACAGCTCGTGCAGGGCGGCCCGGAAAAGCGGTGCTTTTCATCCAGCCTGGTTGCGAGGAGGGCTATATTGATCTCCTGAACTCGACAACGTCGTCGGTTGCGCCACAGTCATACGAATCTACACTCCAGAAAGGATTCTTTACACCCATCACCTTACCCAAGCCAGATAAAGAAACAGAGCCTACTACACTTATATCGGAGAAACAAACACCGAATTCCCGTGCTGAAGCATTGCAGCTCCACATCGAACAGCGTCTCCTCGCCACCAATAAAGAAAGTAGCAACGGCGGGTTGTTGGACTCAGCCCGCCAGGCATTCCGCTCTCATATCCGTGCTTACGCCACTCACGTACGCGATGAGCGCAAATACTTTGATATCACGCAACTTCATCTAGGTCACACGGCGAAGAGCTACGGTCTGAGGGAGGCGCCCGGGGGTATTGGAGGTGGGCCATCTCGGAGAACGTTCAGGCCGGGACAAAACAGAGGAGGGGACCAGAAGGGTGCGGATAGAGACGACAAGGACAAGGCGTCTGGTAAGAGGAGGATTGACGATGATGATATACCGGCTGTTGACGATGCTGCGGCGGTTCGGATGCGTATGAAGATGAAGGAAGTGATGAATTCAGCTAGCGAGTTCAATATTGGCTGAGTTGAAAATAGGTAACGTTACGGGTAGACTATGATTTTAATGATTGGCGCCGTTCTGCTGTGCTTCGGCTCGAGAGATGAGGTGAACAATGAATGGTTTAAAAAATTGGTCTTGGTTTTGGTTCAACAGTGTCTATCTATAGGTAATACCTAACTTTTGAAAAGGCGCGTAATTACTTAAGTATGCTTGTATAATAAATTATCCTGTTATCAGTTGCATAGGTACCTAGGTAACGCCATTAGACCCGGCTCGACAGAATGCACCCAACCTCCAGGCTTGGACCTAATATGGACGTAGGTACCTGCTTATTCCAAAGTTGGTGAAGGCAGGGTGTTTAATTGTACTGGGTACTCAGTACAGCGGGTCTGTACCGGGCATGGCGGGTTGCAGATCCATCCATCCATCTACTGGTTCAGAGAGGTATCTATCCATGTCATCTTAAATTCATGGCCCAATTAGAGTTATCGATACCAGATTGCCCAACGCCCAGGTTATAATCATAACAAAATAGGTACAACTACCATCTAACCCTTCCACCTGCTGTCGTGCATCAAGCTTTAAGTTCAAGTTGTTACCTGTGCATCTCTCTTCACACTCGACACCGACACCGAGTTACATATTGAGTGAGCGAGACACAGTGGCGCCAACAGCAACTCTTTCTTGTACCTCTCACAGGGAGTGACGGCGCAATCACATCCCACCACGCCGGCTCTTCCGCGGTGCACAGAGCAGCCTTATCGATCGCCAATGCGCAAAGCCAACAGCGCCCGGCTGTTGAAGACAACAAGGACAGCGGCGACGACGACGACGACGACGACGACAACAACCGCTTTGCCGACACCCCTGTCCGTCTAACCCATGCAGCCTTTCGACCATGATGCGCCGACCCAACGCGTCTCAACGCCTCCAATGGCAGCCTCCGCCCTGAAGAGCCTCAAGAGCAAGACCCGGCAATCCTTGGGCGACGCGGTACCGCTCTCCCTCTCCCAGTCCGAAGTCTCTCTGCCCTACCGACGGTCGCACCCCTCCGCCGCATCGCTCTACGCCTCCACCTTCTCGCCTCCAGGCTCTCGCTCGCAATCACCCATCGGAAGGCCGCTGTCAACGCGGACCACCGCCAGCTCCGTGTTCGGCGCCAGCCCGAATAATGGCCTTGCCTTGGCTGCGGGCGTTAGTGACAGCCCCGGCGATCCCCTGAACCTCATTCTCCGAGCCTTTGTACCGCATGTTGCCATCTACACCTCTGAAGATACCGATATCCTGTTGAGCGAAAAGGGGTTTGACCGTGGGCTATGGGAGCTCCTGCGGCCTTTTGGCGAGCGCATCCAGGGCAAGGTCATCATACGCGACAGCAACGGTTCAAGCCGGACCTACGAAGACTATTCGTTGCATTTCACACGTTTTGGCGAGGGTCTAGCCCATCCCGAACCAATCTCCGCAGGCCTTAGGAACCCTCAAGGTCCAAGAGCCAACGGAGCATCGGAGAAGCAAAATGAACCTGCGCGGTCCCCGAGAGGCGGGACTACTATCGCCGAGGTTGAGGCTGTGGTAGACAGACATCTTACCTACGCAGAAGGATCGTTCTTTGGCACGCCGCACAGTCCTACGAACCATAGGTTTGGTACTGATACGCCCTCGCCATACTACTCCTTGTATCTTCGCAGATTACTTTCGGGTCTGCCATTGACGCCCCATGAAACATTCGCACACCCCGTTGCCTGTGTTATAGCGATAAGTTCGCGTAACCAAGCCCCAATTGAGACGTTGAGACGTTTATATACGGACTCGAGCACAGGAGACAAGCGGTTACCGAACTGGGTTAATGGTGAATTTTTAAGGTACTATGTCCTAGTCCATGACGAGGAAAAGGACGACATAACGAGATCCATGTCATTATTTGATCAGATGAAGCGCAACCTTGGTCTGCATTGCCACCTACTTCGTATAAGAGGCACCCGGAGCTTAGCCACCGACGACGACAGCATACCGTTGCCTAGATGCGAGTGGATGTCAGCTGCAGAAGAACTAGCAGATCTCAGGACGAGTGAAGATTCTGAGGGATATGAGGATCTTACGAAGTACATATTCGAATCCGATGCTACGGCGATACGCACATTTATTCGCGAGATGGTGATGCAATCAATTATACCTACAATGGAGCGCAACGTTTCGCTATGGAATGATCAAGTTGCCTCACGACGAAGGGGGTTGGCCGGGCGGTTTGTAGGTCTCACGCGCCGCTGGGGATTCGGGAGCAATTCACGATCCTCGGGACCCGGTTCGAGTTCCGGAAGCAACTATGACTCTCTCGGTTTCTATCAATCGGACACACCCGAGGCCATCATGCGAAAACTAGCGGATTACGCATTTATGCTCCGGGATTGGAAGTTGGCTTACTCAACATACGATATCCTGCGGGGCGACTTCAACAATGATAAAGCGTGGCGATATCACGCTGCGACTAACGAGATGGCCGCGCTCAGCCTCCTGGTCATGCCACAGAATCTCTCATCTAAGACTCGAGCAGAAACTATCGATACCATGTTTGAAGCGGCTTACTATTCCTATCTCACGCGGTGCAGCGCTCCGTACGGGGCCCTACGATGCCTTGCTCTCGGGCTCGAACTCCTGAGGGTGCGAGGCGGCTCAAGCATCGACGATGCCGCCAGATGGGGCATACGCCTCCTTGAGAGCAAGATCCTCGGCCCAGTTGGCGACGCACTGATCAAGGAGCGCCTGGCGGTTTGCTACGCATCGAAAGAAGGCATCGGCACGCAAGCGTGGGGCAGCAGACGTCGCAAGTCCGCCTTGTGGAATGTTCTCGGCTCCGAGACCTGGCTTGCACAGTCGAAGTTCATCCAAGCGCAGCGATGTCTAAACGAGGCGAGGAAGACATACTCAGATTTGTCGACGGACTACGGCATTGACAAGTTCAGTCACGCCAGCGCGTTCATGGCCAATATCGGGCAGGAACTGAACGAGAACATGGAGAGCGCCGATCGGGCGGAGGAAGAGACACTTGGTGACGAGAGTGAAATTGTGGATGAAGAGAGCGAGGCGCTTGGTGGTAATGGGCGCCGGAGAGCTAGTTCTCTTGTGTTCGCTGGTGGTGCAGCCACGGCGAATCTTGAGAGTGCGCCTCTGCGGTCGCGGGTGGGCGTTGGCGAGGTAAAAGAAGAAGAAGACGATGAGGAAGAGGAAGAGGAAGAGGAAGAGGAAGACGATGATGATGACGGCGATGAAGAGGACGAGGATGAAGAAGAGGCGGGCGAGGAGGAGCAACACCGAGAACGCGCACGCGAACGAGAACGAGACTCAAGCGAGGCGAAGGATGACTTTGGCTAGACCCGTTCATAGATGTTCTTGTCACCAATATTAAGTCTTCAATTACACTACATTAGGGTTAGATCATGATGTTAGGCTCGGCGAGCAATGAATCTTTAGATTTATCACAATGTAGGATGCCTTTTTCACATTGTTGGGTATACTAATTGAGTTGCCTACATATCATAGATCTTGTCAAATACCTCAGGTTCTGGCGAAATAGGCCGCGAAATTATCCGTAGCGTGATCTTGATGCTAGATCTCTGCCCACGGATAAACCTACCAACTTGCCTATTTAGACCAGAAATAAGGAGGTATGCAAATATACTCAATTCCGACATGCGCATCGCCGTCACAGCGGAATTCCCTGATTTCTTCTAGATTAAGCATGATGGGGATAAATATGAGGATGAGGATGAGAAAAATAGTGACGTCAGCTGTAAGCTAGACCAGAACCAGTAAACGCGCACGTAGCCCTGTTTTTTTTTGTCTCTACCCATCTGTCTAAGTATGTATAAGCATAGTGTAGGAACGTGTGAAACGAAATAGTACTAGGTAAGATTGATCTGGGTTGGGTGTTGTGGTTTTAGTGACGATGGATGCGTTGGAATCCTACGCAAGTGTATGTGTGTGTTAGTATGAACAAGATGACGTAGATACTAGTGTGCTTTGGACTAGGGTGTTTGGAATTGTCGAGCAGATACTAGATGCCTTTGGAAGGTTAGTTAGATACTGCTGTGAGGGTCACAGGTAACCTCAAGCTGGTTAGGTGTTGTTGCTATTGTACAAAATCGTGTGTGATTGGTAATTTGAACTCATACTACGGGTTTGGTATAGTGAATTATTATGGAATGTAGTTATATTATAGTCTAGACTGTATAGCATGAAAGAGTACCTAGCTGGTACTGTCAAAAGTAGAAGTAGAAGATATCTACCTACTATCCCTTTGGGGGCCACCTCGGCACCAACCCTTTTTGAGACCCGATGGGTCTCCATACTACCCCTACTAACAGGAGTGACTTCATTGCACTAGATAAAGTCATGTAGCTCTGTGTAGCGATAGTTATTGCAGTAACATCTGGCATGGGCCAAATTAGGTGTGAATCTAGGTATCGATAAAATAGATGATTTCATTGGTCCAGACCTTAGTCATCGGTGTATTCAAGGATGTTGGTGCCGAGGTGGCCCCCAAAGGGATAGTGAAGTGGTATTGCCTTACAGGTAACCTACGCTTGGGGAAGCGAGTCTCGTCGTCTATCATGATGTAGGAATGCCGCCATTATTGACGTGTTGGGGTCCCGGACGGGCAGGCATCATAGATACATCTCAGCCATGTTTCGCCACTTTCCGGAGCGTGACGCGATGGCTTGAGGCGCTGCAGAACCCCATGGCCACAGTCGGACGACCTGGTCACGACCCGTTGGTGTATTAGGTAATGAGCTGAGTTGGGGCGCACGGGCGGGTCGGTCGGTCGTCAGTCAGTCGGGCCTCAGAGTTCAGAAGGGGTTGACTTGGCTACCTTATGATGTTTGTAGTGCAAAGGGGCCCATAGAGCAGCGGCGCAAGTCATCTCTATCTCTTTCACTTTTCCAACTTGGAGAAGGCATAGCAACAACAAAGAAAAAGGAGATGGGAGACGGGGATGGACAACGAGGTAGGCAAGAATCCGGGGCTTAGGTTATCAGCCAGCGTAGACCAAAGTGCCACCTGAACGTCCACTATGGTAAGCTTATCTCCCCGCCATAGTCGCTATCTATCAATAGTTCACCCCACTATCAAGTTGGATTTGAGGGGCTGTATAAGTAATGTACCGGTATACTGTAAGAAAGAAGTCACTAGCGAGACAACATATGATCTAAAGTAATGCCTACCTAGGTACATCCATGATGTAATAAAGATGATATACTTGTCTAAGAGCGGCAGGCGGCTAAGTCGCACACGAGGGGTGGACGGGAGATTCACGATAAGAACCAGGTATCTATATCTCAGATATTGCTGCAGCACTGGACGAAGATCCCATGTGCCGCGCGCGCCGACACGGGGAGATTATGTCCTGCAGCAATCAACGGCACCCACATGGGATCGCACATGGAATCCATGATTCGCTCTCGCGTGCTTATCATAAGTGGTCGCGTACCCGGTTGATTCACGCAGGACTCCCGAGTTTCGGGACCTGCAGCATGAAGCGAGCGAGTGATCCGAAACAAGCTACTCTCCGGGTAGGTCACTTACACACGGCATTAGCATAGGTATATCCCAACGCTCCGTAATAGTAAACCTTAGCGACTTATCTCATTAGTTGTGGTGGCTGCCTTCGTATGCACAGTGCAAGCGTGGCGTGATCTCAGTCAAGGCGTGGTCGATTATGCTATGCCGCACTGAGGTAGTTAATACAACTAGACCAGATAGTAAATACACTTCCCCCGTACATGTTTTATTGCGAGGCTCGTCCAGACGGATATCCATCAAGGTAGCCTTGATGTTAGAGAGCTGGGGATTAGAAAGGGGCCATCAGCTCGCGAGCCAACGAAGTCAACGAACCCACTCACATCCATCTCGCTGCTTCTTCATTGGCTCCTTATCTTCAGTTGGCTCTGGATGGTTATACTAACGCCCGGCCGCCGAGTAGTCACATGGCCAACACACAGCCTAGGCCATCGCATCATCACCAATTGTCTCATCAGCAATGGTATCATCGGCCTACAATAATAGCGAATCGTGGCAGCCGTTGCGATTCTTACTGGCCGCCGCCTACATAGGGAGAGGTAGGCAGGTTACAAAGAGAGGTGAGCCCACCCACACCTGATTTGGACATAGTACTACTATGTAACTACCTTGGAATCCTATCAATTAGATAGGTATGAATTGCAATCTGTAAGCTTTGTCGAGGCAGCCCGGGTGCTTTTCTGTAGTTACGTCGACATGAGCCGTCCATGGCCGGCGCTGGGACAGGGAACTAACTACTCCCGTCTCGTTACGAGACCTCAGGTACCACGCCTAGCGCAACGACCGCCAGCGGCGGTTAGGTCCTCCTTCTACATACCTGTAGGTACGCATGTGCGTATACCTACCTACTTACCCATAGATGTATATATAATTCCACATTCTTCCTCTTATCGCCAACACTAGGTACCTACCATACATGGAACCATCAAGATGCTTGCTTACATGTAATAACAAGGCTGAACAAAACCTCCCGTTTCACCATCTCCCCCTCCATGCTATTATCTTGTTTCTTTATATTGCTACGGACAGGCACTTAAACTTTAAGCCACATTCGACCTTGTCCTTGTCCTGTCTTGCCTTTGCATGAACCCAAACCGGCCACGGGCATTCCACTTACGTCAGTACACATCTGTACGTATACGCTGGAAGGCTACCTACCTACCAGGGTAGGTAGGTACTCACTTGGTACCTAATCGATAACGCCAACCACGCTAAGGCATCCGGGGAAGACCAATCACCATCTGCCTATCGCCTATCGCTGCACCCTGATTTCCCAATCCGTCTCGTCATATTACCTGTCTACAGCGTCTACAGCACGGCATACCTACTGTACTGTACTGTGCTCACGCCTGCCAGGCCTCGGCTCTTGCGTCTCTTGCGTCTCTTGCGTCAGGTCTTATCTGAGTCACACGGTCAGCGCAATCAATCCATTGCGCGAAACAGCCGGCCTCTTTATCTTCCTCTGACTGTTCTTGTCGCTGTCCCTGGCCCTCGCCCTTCCCGTTGACTGAATAAATACGGGGTTCTTTCACATTCAGTCTCACAAGTCATAGGTTCCCTTCATACATACTCCGAACACCGTACAACGAACAAACCCACTGGCCTCTCCTCGTCCATACCACGAGTATTGCGTCACTTGACATTGTATACTTGCGTCTCTTGTCTCCTGATTGTTAGCCTCCCGCTGTATCGTTTACCCCTTGCACAGTGTTTGGACATAGCTCTGTTCTTTCATCGTCCAACTGCAGAGACAAAGCAGCTTCCCCGGCTTCGCAAACAGCGACAAAACGACAACCACAAGACCTACCTCATCGCGCCTTACCTAAGCGTCATCTGCTTGCCGCGTGATTTGGACCCTCTTCTGTCGCCTCCCATCGCTTTCTCCGCATCCCCCCATCCAGAGAGCCTTCCGCCTGTCCTACGTAGATCATATATTCTCTTCCTCTTTCTCGTAACCTATAACCAACATCTTCCGCATCATCAATACCAAAACCCCGTCAGCCGTCCACCCCGTCCGTGCTTTCTACATCCAACTCGTCACATCATTGTTTGCTCGTTTCAAGGAAACCCTTTCTCGTCGGGTGCTCGTCAAGCCGCGGAACTCGAACATCGGTATTAACGCCGTAGAAAAACGACCCAACACGACCCAACACGACCCCTAGAGACACTAAGTCCGCCCGGGATCGCCGTCGTACCTTTTTCAAATCGTAATTGCTACTAGAAGACTCGTATCTTCGCTCGTCGCTCTTCGCTCTTCGTTCTACAATGGCGTTCGAACAGACCCGCGATCTGCGAAGCGGTGCCCATGAGACGAAGCGAGTCAAGGATCACAACCATAAATGGGCGCGAGGCAAGCGCCCGTCTGCCGGCGTCAAAACCGAATGGCTTGAGTTCGGCCCCTTTTTGACCGGGAGTCCGGAGCAGCAGGAGAAGGTTCGCCCTGACTCGTTGCCAAAGTAAGTCGTGATCAACCTGCATATCGACTGTCCGCCCGAATCGTACACTAACAACGAGGCAGCGGCAAGCACATCCGGTCGCCGAACGTCACCAAGACGCATGTGAGCGGCCACAGGTACTGTATGATCCCAGAAGGTTACTGGGCGCCCAAGTCCGACGTATTGGTCGAGTTACGGGACCCTGCCAACATGTCATCGTCTCTGCGCGAACTACTCCCATCTCCTCGCACCCAGCAAAAGCAGAGTGTGTCCGACGACTTCCTATACAGCTTCGATAAGACGGAGAGTCCAGGAAAGCCGCTACCGCTTGAAGTCTTCGTCAAAACAAACACAAAGGCAACGGAGAAGTTTGTCGAGAAGGAGTACGAGATCTTGGATTACAACGGGGACGCTGTGAAGGGCCGGAAGGCCCTCAAGGATATACATCGCGGCAAGGTGGCGCCTCCCACAGAGGAGGCCGAGCTTGTTGAGGATGAAGGCTTCGAGCTCGTATAGACGATCAAGTCGGATTCTCGATTTCCATGACATCGTTGGCTCTTCGCTCGATATTTGCTGCATCTCGTCTATTTGCGGCCTTTCCTGTATACCCCCCTTGTTAACAACCCGATTGGTCGGCCTTTTTCTCTATTAGCGGAGCGCTGTGTTTGATTTGTGGTCGAGGGACGGGCCACTCGGTTGTGTCTTGTCACGGCCGCACCATCTGATTTTCCTTGTATGCATTAGTTGGCGGTCTCATTGTTGAAGACCGACCAACATGTCATTGTAGATTTTCATCGCGTCACTGCGGACGGTCACTGCATCATGGTCTCACAGCCATGCATTGACGTTGAGACGACTTGTTCCTTCATGTTCTTGCATCCTATCGTGAGCGAAGGCGCTCTGGTAGGCGGTGTTCAGCCTAACTCGG
This sequence comes from Xylaria longipes, assembly GCA_025201785.1. Taxonomy (NCBI): domain Eukaryota; kingdom Fungi; phylum Ascomycota; class Sordariomycetes; order Xylariales; family Xylariaceae; genus Xylaria; species Xylaria longipes. The sequence continues at coordinate 63,574 of MU619796.1, forward strand.
TCCACAATCACGGTATGGACAGAGGAGGACGGCTCGGCGCATTGGAGGTTTCGGATTGAGGCTTTCATGAGCAACGGTTAGGGATTTATGGCTAAGGGATTTATGAAATCCTGGTAGGGTTACTGGGCGCATCGTACTGGGTACCCGTAACTTTCGATAGGTGTGGTGCGAGTAGCATTTTTTGAATTACCGAGTTGACTAATAGAAATTGTTACATCTTCTATAATCTATTGGTGCTTCAGGTTGTCATTTTGACGGGGAAATGGTATTGTCGGGCAGAGAGAGGAAGCTGTGGATGCGAGAGGAGAAATGGCGGTGGTGATTTCTTTCACCCATGCAGTGCATATCACGCAGCCCGTGGAATCTGTGCGGGTCTGTGCGCCCACCAGGTATACATACTCTGTAGTACTGCCTCCAACTTGCACGCGTATATACCTTACCCGGTGGCTTGAACAACAAAAGTAATCAAAGGCAGAATCTCTTGTAAGTTAGTAGGTATATTTCAGCATATATGTATATATATTCTTATAGCATTGTTTTGTTCGTTTTGCTATTTTATTCTTTTTTTCTGAGACTACTATCATGCCTTTCATCTGACGTCCATCTTTATATCATTTTGCCTCTATCCCGGATCCAATTCATCGTCACTAAAGAAGCAAAGTGGCAAGAATCAAAACATTTGGCAGGCAGCCCCGCCAGATTTATATGTGATTATTGGTGTTACAATTCTACCTCTTTGTTGGTTGTTCTTTTATATCAAGATTAGGGTGTTATCAATCATAGACAAATCAGTACCTATATCTCGAGGGGACTGCTACGTTGAGGTGGATGGGTAGCGTATATTCAATTCTTGAAAAGGGTACGTCTTAATACACTGCAATCTAGAAACACATGCCATATCACTTTCTTCCCTCCTCTCTTCGACAATCTAGATTTTACATGTGGATGGGCGACTGTCCGTCCTCGGCGCCGTGCCATATGACGATCTTGTCGTACCGCACCTCGTCGAGCGGGAACCCCCACCCTTCCCACGTCAGTAGCTGCGACTCCCGCACCATGGGCGCCGTGCCCTATCTGAAGGTTTCGAGGACGGAGCGCAGGAGGGCGACGCGGGTCTCTTGGATTGACATTGTTGACGTTGTGGCTGGCTGGCGACGAGGATGGCGATTTCGATAATATACAGCCCTGGAGTCAATAATTTCCACTTATAGTAAGAATTGCTCGGGGGTTCGAGAGCTTGCAGGAGTAGCAAGAGCAGCATATTCCCTTTGAGGCAATTCGTGTCTCCGAGACATGCTAAAAGGGATAATAAAAGACTCCAGCGGCTTACCTGGGAGCTCTCTTTTTTACTCGGCTCGAGCCACCCATCGATCCGCCGCGTGACGAAGCCCGTGGCCGCAAGCCATCGGCACAGCCCGACTACGCCGGCAGTAATGACACTGGGGAAGAGTGAATATTGAACCCAAAACTCACCTCAAGTCGCGAAGACGGGAACCCATGGAAGAATAATATCGGCTTTCCTGTCGGCGAAGCCTAATATACACGACCGTCCGGGAGTTCGAGGGTCTGGCTATCCCTTTCCACTATTGTGATCTCTGTCGAGTATGCCTTGCCGCCGCTGATGCTGCGACCTGGCATAGTGGCTAATATGGGAAATTGACGTGATTGCGGAAGTCGAAATCGTACTTTCGATCAACTCGTCCGATTCATAGTGGACGGTATCTCGAATTTTGGTTATAGGAGGATATTGTGTAAGTCCCTAGGTAGCGTAGAGACATATATAGGAAGTTTCCTCTTCTCGACAATATGACGCGGAATGACTTTCTAGGTAAAATTAGACTTGGGATTTGGTGTAATTTGTCTGGTATCTAATTACTAAAAATAAGAATATGAGTAGGTAGGTCTATATTACAGCTTGTCCGATTGAGAGCCCTGCGTGAAGGTCGGCTTATGTCATGAAGGTCTGCGAGACTGCTATTCTCTCAACATACGCCAGTCGTAACCACCAGTTACTTGAATAACAACTTAGAACATTGCCCGCTCGTCTTTTTGAATATCCCATCCCAGTGCCCGTATTGCTTGGGCCCATTCTTCCAGCGCGACACACTCGTTATCTCCCTTATGAAGGACCGATATCTGAAAACCTCTGTCGTTTTGGTTCAACTACCTCATACGATCCGCCTCTTCGCTCCTTCGTTTAAGCCATGGTATCTTCCAGCTTAGATAAAGTTGATAACCGAACTCAATGTTAGTGTTTGAATATTCATCTCCTTAGTCGGCATTTCACTCAGATGCTGAGCAATTTGGTAGAATGCCTCTTCTTTCTGGTCGCTAGCCAGGGTGTTGTTGGTAGATTGTAGCTCACCATCCAAAGCCCTTTTCGACACAGCTATTCGAAACGTTGCTTATGAGTCTGATCGTTTCGCATCACCCGGACATGTCTGACACGTATCCCATATGTACCAGCGACGATCTATCATGATAACCTCTGAGGCTGGAAGGGAGCACATTGTCGATTCCACGTCTCATCACAGACTCTCCTCATCAGCCTTCGTGGCGCATTCCGGCCCGTGAAGAGCTCGAAAACTTCCATGGCCATCTCGCACACGACCTCTAGGCCGTCGATAAGCACCCACGACGTGTTGCCGTCTTCGCGCATCTTTCGTATCTGGACAATTAGAGGGGTGATAAGAGGTTCATAGGCCAACTATTTTGATTAGCCCGATGCATTTTGAAGTCGACAACGGGCAAGCACTTACCTCTATAACTACGCCACCGGTAGGGCTTCGCAGCCACTGAGGTGGCATTCTGAACTCCACGGCAGGTTCGTCGTCGATGCCGAAGGAAGGGATACATGATAGGATGATCGTAGGCTGTTGGTACCCCTCGGGCCAAGGCTGCTTCGCAGATTTGATGACGTGACAGATCCGTTCCTCGTCCCCTCGCCGCCCTACAAGCTTGTGCTCCTTTGCATACGCATTAAAGTGTGCCGCAACCTCTTCCGCCCTGGCTATGGTACGGTTGAATATGAATATTTTGCGACATCCTAGCTTGATCAACGCGTAGATGGCGGCGCGTGCCATACCACCGGCGCCAATGATAAGTCCAGTAGTCCACGAGGGTTGGATCGAATTCCGGGGGCTGATAGCCCGACGAAGACAAGTGGCGATAGAGCTCCAGTCGGTGTTGTCACCGTAGAACTTGTCCGTCTTACCGGCCTGGTTTCGTGCATTTGCGTGATCGAGAATTGAAGAAGTAGTACCACGGAGAGGTATTAGGGTATTTACCGCACCGATGGCAGTGGCGTGGAAGCTTAGATAATCAACGTACTCTGTGACAGCAACCTTGAAGGGCGGGGTGAGTGAAGCGCCCCCGAAGTTTGGATCTCGTCGAAGTCGATCCAACTCTTCCATTGTTGTGCATCGCTTGGCTTCGAAAGCGTGTGGCATCATGTAATGCTCAAAGGCGGCTCTATGCATAGAAGGCGAAGCCGAGTAGTGTATATTGGCGCCCACGGCATAGAAGTTGAGCGGTTGGAGCCATCCTCTTCGGAAGAAGGTCCGGATCGTCCCACGGGCTGTGCCGACGCCGACCATCTGCTCTCGACTGGATTTCTCCAAAAGTTCATGGCCAGTTGGATTTAAGCTCAGACCTTGGAATGGACTTACTGCTCCAAAGACAGAGTAATCGAAAGCGACGATGTGGGGTTTGGGTTCGGGGAGAGCCGCAATTCTGTCTATAAACTTCTGTCGCCGTTCATCATCTCTATTGCCCGCACAAAACCTTGCAATCCTGACAATATGGCACCCTAGCCTTTGAGCGCGCAGATAGCGCTGAAAGTAAATTTCCTCGTCCCAATGCGGAGCGCCGAAGCCTTTGATCACGTAGTTGCCGATGATCTTAGTCCGGCCGCGCACAGAGAGGATCTTGTGAACAAGCTCCTCGCTCCTCTCGAGATCGAGGCTCAGATAATCGACATTGAGGCGAAGGCCATGCATCATCAATTTGAAATCCGTGGCATCTCTCTCTTCCAGCTCTCTCCGGCGTTCCTCTCGCGGATTTTCCTCGACATTGTATACTATAGGGATGTCAAGTTTCCGTCTTATGAGGGCAACCTGTGTGGCTATAAAATCGAACATGTTATTTGGCCATGTGTCAATGATTAGCTCCACCATTTCGGCGGGGGCCTCCAACTGTGCTAGGTCCCTTTCCGTGTTGATGAGGGCTGAGAGCCGTAGATTCATGATGAACGTATATAGTCGATGTTCCGGAGGGATCGCCTTAATGGAAAAGGGGTTCTGTACCCAAGACCGTGTAAGAGTCTGCCCGGAGATGTGATCGAGAAAGTTGGTGAATTCCTGTTTGGCATGAATTAATCTAGCAGAATGGGCAGACGCAGAACGCAGTGGTGATTCCCCATCAGTTTGGCCATCTGGGCTGGTGTCCAGAAGATTGAAATATTCAAAGTTACAGAACTCTCGATGTTTCTGGTCCGTCATCAATAAGCGTTCAGCTTCAGAGACGGGGAGCTTGAGGAGCTTGTACAAGTCCTCCTTGTCCCGGTGAACATATATCACTGGATTCGTCTCGGCATATGCGGAGAGCACAGACTGTGTCTCTTGGGCTAGGGTTGCAGTACTGCATTCGATGACACAGTTGCGACGATTCGCATCCAGAGTCTGTGCTAGCACAACAGCTACCTGGCCATTGAACATGTCGGGCCCATACTTCTGAAGGAAGGTTGTTCTGTTACAGCCAGTAGAGTTCTCAAAGTAGTAGTCCTCGGTAAGGAGCCTGCGACCTAGATATTTGGCGGCTATGAAGCCCAGCGTCCTCTTTCCCGCGCCACGACATCCGACCAGCACGATGGAGGCATCTGACGGGAAGATTCTGAGATTTGCCTTGATTGGTGTGGTCAAGGTCTCAGTTCCGGCTACGCCATATTGGGCGTTTCTCATTGCGACTCGTACGTCGTCCAGACGATATCCAAAGAGCGGTGGGTGTTTTATCTCGGAACCGTTGGGTTGTTTCTTTCTCGGCCCAAAACGTATTCAGATGCACGATGAGTTGACTCCCACCCGAGCGAGGCTACATAAGACAATAAATAGTCCGCTGCGAAGATGGACGGCGTGTTGGTAGGGTGCTTGTCGTACGATAAGGGATAACTTAATATCCCCTCGCCCAGTCGCCCGAACGGGACGACCACACGAGCTTCTTCGGTGGTTATAGTGTGACCGATGAGGCTTTGCGATGCGTATTAGTAGCACTTGGATCGCTCCCCGATCTCATCAAAGGCTCCGAGCTACGGTCTCGCGTCGAAACGTCTTTTCTGGGCTTATCATTATCCTGGCAGGCGACAGGAAGGGATAACATGACATGCGTTACATAAACCTCTACGGTGATAGACGCGAGGACGGACGAGCTGGCTGGACGGTGGGTCGAGTGGTGGCACAGTGGACGGCAAGCTCGTCGGCAGGCCGGGTGGAAAGATTGGCCCGTAGCGGCCGTTTCGTCAGGGTTGTGCCATTCTGGGCTGTTCCTTCCTGGAAAGGGAGCTGATCGACCATCCCAGCCACAACAACGACCGCTAGGTTCGGCAGTGTGCTCTGGTTGAGCCACATGGATGATGGATCTCTCCCACCTGTCTCCCACCCGTGGACCCTGCCTGGATGGTGCGTGCATATTTGCTACCGCGGACTTGAAACTCGGCTCCCGAGTAATGTAGCAACAACCTTGGAAGTACCCAATCTATTTTTGATACTAATGCATGGCGTCTTTAACCCCCCTTCGAAGCGCAGCAGCGACGCCTATTTGACCTCTCTATTGCCGTCTGCTACCGACTAACCTTAGTGGCATTGCCAAGTGTCTATCCTTACTAAGCCGCATATACCCTCTCGTGGGAATAGCACTGCCCATCATACGTACGTAGGTAGTATATGAACGCTGCCGCGCCATCGTCGCTCTATCCACTCATAAAACACGGCAACCAATCCTACGGGCTACACTTGCCGTGCCCTTTCACTCCCCACAAACCACCAACTAGGAAACCTGGCCGCTTTTCCCGATTAAACATCAGACGGTACCCGGAACCCGGCGGCGGCAGCGTGGGTCACCGGTACCTCACCCTGCCGCGGAGGCTATGAGCGATGGTGAGAGCGACGATGGCAGGCGGGCGGCGAAGAAGCGCAAGGCGAGCCGTGCCTGTGACCGTTGTAACTCTCAGCATCAGCCCTGCGACAACGCCGTGCCCAAGTGTAGCGTATGCGTCCGCGCCGGGACCGAGTGCACTTACAACAGGCCGGTCCGCAAGCGAGGGCCGCGTAGTGGCTACACCGGCCAGAACGGCGAGCGGCTGTGGGCAATCGTGCTTCAGGCCAGGCCCGACCTTGAGGACATTGCGTTGCAGGTGCTCCGTGGCGGTACCTACGGCGATACGGGCATTTCCAATCTGGAATATTATCGAAATAACGATAACCAGACAGAGCTGGTGAACAAGTTCAGCGAGAGTCGGATTGGTCGATTTCTACAGAACGGCGAGTCGGCCGACTTGAATCTTCCACCATTGGACCAGGAACTACCCCTTGTGTCACGCTTCGAGCCCCCGGGTAATGAGATAGGCTTCGGGAAAACCGATAGTGTTCGGGGACAATCATCAGCTCTCCCTATCCTGCCCACTCGGCACGGTCGGAGCATATCTTCGAACTCCGGGGCGGCTTCGTGCACAATAAATCCCCATGGTGCGCCCCAAAATCCTGGTGACATATATCTCCAGAGCGAGGATATCCGAAGACGTGTGTTTGATTCGCCACAAGATCAACGACGCGGTTATGACGGTCCTAGCTATCAAGGATCTCCGGCTATTCAAAACACACCCTTCGGATCAAACAGTTCGGTAAACGACTACCATGAATTTAAAGCTTCCGTACCCGATATAGCAACACCCGCAAACTTGAACGATTTCAATCCTGCGACAAGCGTGCCGCAGTCAGCATATCAAGGCGACGATCAAAATGATCCCAAATTGGATTTTCCGGATCTTGAGACAGCTTATCATTCTCGATGGCAAGTAGATCTATTGCCTCCTATTCAAATACGCGATGTTGGGGCTAACCAATCAGGCTCGATTCGGTCCCAAGAGACACTCTACTTAACCTTGGATTCGCCCCCGGCGAAGGAATGGAGGAAGACTTCTTCGAGCTCTGCGCCAATCCCGACCCCATCCACTCGACGCCTACCAACTTGGCGGCTGACCAAGATGAGGACGAAGAGGCAATCTGGCGCCGTTTAGTTTTGAGGGGCAGGTTCATATGAACACTACAATTCTAACCGCCTTTCTACAAACCGGCGATCAGAAGAGGGACTATGTATCCCATCCACTACCAACAGTTATCCCACCCACTGATGAAAGCGTTGAATATTCAGTCGGTACAGAGGTACTTCTTGACTTCACATTCGATAAGACAGATTGCTAATTCCGAATGCCAGCTCTTCAAATCAAGTTCCTTGGGAGAGGGAGTGGATTTTCATTGGATAATAGGGGACATCCTCTGTCCCGTTCGACATGTGACTCCTAATTCTACCCAACAGGTCTACGACACCTTATCCCTACCCTACTACTTACGAGGGCAATTGACAGCTCCGCGCACGAATCACTGATCACTCAGAATATCGTTCCGTGAGACGTGGGTGGGTGCGTGGGGCCTCCCAACAAACGTTGCCGAATTACTTTGTGGCGCGAGTCAGTACCGGTGGGTACACTGCAAGGAATACAGCAGCTCGCACGACGGATGCAACTATGTTATTTTTCGTCTTTGAGGTGTTTGGAAGCGGCGTTGGCGGTCCGCACTTTTATAGAGTAGGTACAATTGTACATATGTCGCGATATTGAGCGACCTTCGGCAGCTGAATTTTCAGCGGATCATCAGGCCGATATAGTTTACCGATATAAAATGAATAAAGATACCCTTTTTGTTAGGTCTTTGATAAATAGCGTGTCTATTGACATCCGATGCCTGTGTAGGTCAGACGTACTATAACAAAGAAGCAAGCATTGGGGTGGAGGATTGTTGGTTGGCAGCAGAGGCAGCACTGAAGCTGTTAAGTTAACCGGAGCCCCCCAAGAAAACAAGAAGAGTAGAATTATACACGAAAGGGTGAACAACGTGCGGGGGAATAGAAACGGTCCCGTAATAGACCAAGACTAGACGATATAATTGCGATGTCTATTCTCGGGTGGGTTCAATTCCTGATCGTTTATATAGTATAGAGCTGGTTCGGTTGACTAGACACAGCATTACACATGTTTACTCCAAGAATGCGCTTGGAACATCGGGACCTATAACCGCGTGAGCTAACTTCACTCTTTTCAATCCCAAGTTTCCATATATAAACTGTTTGTCTTACTCACCCCAGACATGCAGGCTTCCTGGCCCATCTTGTGAGCGATGCGTTGGCTCATCGGCATTCACCAGATCCCCGTCGACATAATGTTCAAAAATGAATCCACTTGGGTCAAACCTTGTATTATACATCTAGGTTAGTCTATTATCTAGTCATCTTCCCTACCTTACTTATTCTTCGTTCTATAAATAAAGAAGTAGCAGCAAATGCATAAGTGGATAAGCAGCACAAGGACTTACCAATAGTCGAAGATCTGACTTCCCAGGACATGACGTCCGACACCCCAACAATTTCTATACCCTTTCTCCCGTAGCCAGTCGTGTCCCAACACCTGCGTGTCGAAATCGTGTGTTTCGTACGACGAATGATGGACGTTGTAAACCGGGCCCTCGGCGAAGAAAAACACGTCTGCAACGCTCGGAGTCAGTGATCGCCATTTGGAGCGTGACTTGTGAGCGTTTCAGAAGCTTCTAGACACCATCTCGACCCAAAGAGGAAAGCTTCTTCTCTGAAACTTGCTGAAACAAGAAAAAAATAGCTCCGAGAATTCCTTACGGTGATCGACTTCCTCTTCTCCCCTATCTAGACGACAGAAGGCGGTGCGGTCAATATTTTCGGCGTCGTGGACGATCTGAATTTCTCATACGTAGTTCGTGAGCTTCGTGCACCGGATATGAATTGGAAGCATTTCCTGGACGGCGCAGAAGGGAACGGAAAGGAAGGAGGGTTGATGAATATAAATATGGGGATTTGGAGTTCCTCTTACATCACTCGCCAGAAAGTTAAATCGAGAGCAGTAAAATTCGTGCGTTTTTGTAAAATTTGTAGTGCGCACGCCGAAGTGACCAAGCTTATGAACTGGCGCCGGACGCTTCATGAACCGCTGAGTCTTGTTGACTTGTCGGTTTTTCTCCGTTGGCTTTGTCCGATGGAAAATAACAACAGTCAGTCAGACAGCCAATCTAAATCAATTGCCCCTAACCAAATAGACGGTTGAACGATTCCGGTCCAAAACTATGCCAATGTCCCATAAGAACGTTACAAATACAAGGGAGAAGGTATGGAGCTCACGTAATTCACAGGTGTTTGAGGCAGAGGGATATCCAGCATATCGGCACTCCTCTGTCCGTGAACAAGATGCATCGGCCAGCCGTCCACAGGATCATGAAAAGTGACACATCGTCCGCCGCCTGGGGCGTCCTCCAACTCGTAGATTCCCGACGCATTGGGCAGTGTCATAGTCGCGATGCGTAGATCCTCTTCCGACTCGACGACGAAGGCCGCGCCTCCAAACTCGGGCTTGTCAGACTTGGTGGCGCATAAGACCCAGGGCTCGGCGCCGTAGCCGCGGAAGTAGATCTTCTCGTCGTCGCCGCCGCTTTCGTCGTTGCTGATCCTCTTCTCCTCGGTGAAGCCGAAGTCGAGGAAGAACTGCTTTGCTTCTTCTAGATCGGGGTACTTGTAGTACACGTGTGCTATGCGCACGAGCTGGACCTTGCGGGGAGACGTTGCCATGTTGGCTTCGTGTTTCGCTTGTCTAGTCTTGTAACCCTGAGAGCCCGGGTAGAAAGATGAGGGCTTTAAGATGGTATGGTATGGCACCAGGACGAACGAAGCGCAGTTACAAGGAAATAGCTGGGCTTAAGACACATATCGTATGTGTGATGTCTTGCATAAGCTCCATATCGTGGAACAGTGGCTGAGAAAGGTCGGGACCGGACATGGAGGAGTCCGTCCGTCCATGCAGCATCTTATCCCTTAGATACATTAGGTACATCCCCGTCTTTGGATATAATTCACCGCAACTCGTAGTATAAACGATCTTCCAGCTTTTGGAGAGCATATGGTGCCACGATGGATTTAATACTAGATTCGATGATAGTTGAGATTACCATGGTAATCTAGGGACTCAGTTGAATATGGATGGCATTTACAAAAACCGCTATATTTGGTCTGCCCTATAGCTATTTTAAGCCTTAAGGCTGTAGGGCTCTAGTCTCCCCCACGCCCCAGTGGACTCCTCTTTCTTGGCATGTAGCTTGGCGAACTAACCAACATCTACCTACCTAGGTAAGTACCTACCAAGGTACCTACTTACTTAGTAGGTACTGTACAAAGATAGGGACATGTGTACTATCTCGGTCGTTACTTAATGAGGTTGATTCAAATATTACCGGCGTATAATATTACCTGCGTACCTAGGTATTATATATTAGATACAGTGTACATAGCCCGCGTAACAATCTTAATACACATGCATCCCTAACCCCGCCATGATTTGGTAGTGCTGTACTACCTATGTACAGTAGGTACGCTAGGTATACCTAGAAGAGGCTGGGTGCGGGGATATCCATGCTTATCTGCTCTTTATCATGATCAATCTACTTATAGATCTAGACTTCGATCTTGTCTTCAAATCACACCCAGACAGCGCAAGTTGAACAACAGCACAACACCCTCGCGCAAGATCGCAACAAGGCCAACAAGTACTCTCGTTAAGCCTCCAGTATTATACACGACCTATAAAACAACTTTATCTCATCGAGCTCCTTGTCAACCCAGACGGGAAAAAACCTCGCAATGTCAAAAATGCCCCGCAAACTCTCCAAACAATCAACCAGCACCTCGCTCTCCTCGACTTCCACCACGACGCCGTCCCTCCCCAGCATCCTAACCGACGGCCGACCGCTCCCGCGCGCCGTCGTCTTCGACCTGGACTACACGCTGTGGCCCTTCTGGGTAGACACGCACGTGTACGCGCCCTTGCGGCCGAACGCGAGCCACAGCGCATGTACGGACAAAGTGGGCGAGACGTTCGCCTTCTACCGCCACGTCCCCGCGATCCTGCACGGGCTGTCTCTCTCGGGGGTGAAGCTGGGCGTCGCGAGCCGGACGCACGCGCCCGATCTGGGCCGCGACATGCTCAAGCTGCTGCACGTGCCGCCCGCGAGCTGCGTTCTAGCATCCGAAAACAACTCCGATGCGAAGGGCGGTAGCAAGGAAAAGGCGCGCAAGGCGATCGATTTCTTCGATGCCGGACTGGAGATCTACCCCTCGTCTAAGATCCGCCATTTCGAGGCCCTGCAGAAGCGCACCGGCATCCCGTATGCCGAGATGCTGTTCTTCGACGACGAGAGCCGGAATCGGGATACCGAGACGCTGGGCGTGACCATGTGGCTTGTCCGCGATGGCGTGACGTGGGCCGAGGTCGAGAGCGGTATTCGGGAATGGAGGCGGAGGAGGGGCGTGGAATGAGTGAGATGTGCGGCCCCGGAGCCCGCGGCGGTAAGACGAAGACGGATTTATTTGCACAGCTCGGCGTTACTGGTGGGAATGTTTACCGGGAGACGTGGCATTGCATATAAGACTAGACGATAGACGGACGACATGGCATGTTTTTTGTGGGGGTGTTGGGCGTTGTAGGTATGTTTGTTAGACTATATAAGTCGCCACAGAGATGATACCAATTCTATATGACAAAAGTCCACCAGAGTTAAGTATATATATATTTCTTCTTCCGCCGTGTATCTATCGTCCAACTGGTATACCGCTAATCATCTGCGGAAGGTAACGCACCCTAACATCTAAACCGTTGTAAGATGCAAGAATGCTCATTTCTATGCGTGAAAGTTTATCTATGTAGGGCATAATCAGTGCGCTTTGGTCTCGGTAGACGCGTCGGTCGCATTGGCGATCTTCTCAGCGGTTCTGGGTAGAATCCTTGGCGTCGGTGATAACGAGGCCAGCCACGGCATCGGCTGTAGATTCAGTTGCAGCATCTTCACCCTCTACGGCGATAGCCTCCTCTTCTATACCGTTCGCCACCGGAATTTCGACCGGTGCATCAGAGTTAGGCGGGAATGCCTTCGGAATGGTGCACACTCGCACCCGTCTCTCCTGGCCATCCTTGCTGCCGACCGCAATGCACTCTAGTCGCGTCCCATCTTCAGTAGGTTGCCAATGGCATGGTCCAGGGGGGAAGGTGGTAAATCCGTTCTCCCATGTCACTATCCGTTTGATCTCGTCGTCGTAGGCAGGCTCGTCGAAAAAGCTCCACTGGAGTTTACCACCATAGTTCTTAGGGATATCCTCAAGATCCATGAAAGTCGTCAACACGGGGAGCACGTCGTGGTCGCTGAGGATGAAGATTTTCGACACGGTGACGGGGTCGAACCACCGCTTGATCCAACCCCAGACGGTCGAGAAGAAGTACGGCGCACCTATAATGAAGATCCCTGAAAACATGCCAATCAACCGTTAGCATATTCTATCGATCCATCCATCTCCCACTATTATAGTCGTGTATACGACACGTGGAGTGACCTCGGCGTGACTTACGGTCTAGAGTTTCGGGGTAATGAGCCGTAGCCAGCTGACTGGCGGCCTGCATGTGCGCCTTCAGGTTCCAGAACATGCGCAGACTGACGTGCGAGATGTCGACGATGTTTGTGCTCAGGGTGATCGGGGTCTGGGGGTGCTCGCGATCGGTGCATTCAGACGACAGGGGCTGGACGAATCTGGTCAGGTTCTCGTACAGCGCGAACAGGCGCAACAGCTTAGGCGGCGTCTTCCCGTCCGTCTTGGCCTTGCTGTAGGTGGTCTCGGTGGACCTCTCGTAGTCGGCGACGGCCTTCGAGTCGAGATGACGGATCTGGAAGACGTAGATGGGGATGCCCCTGCACCACAAGCGCAGGCCGTCAGCATTGAATACAGCGGGATGCTCGGACGCGACAGACGTGGTACATACCGCTTGTCTCGCCGTCCGGTAAAGCGCGGGTACTACACGGGAAAGCATTGTGAGCGACTCGTCCCTCCAGACTGGGGTGTTTGATGTATGTACCAGTTTCCTCGAGGCCTCGTACGAGTCGATGTCGATGGTGTCGTAGAGCTTCCCGATCTCATTGGCGTTCCGGAACTTCTCCGTCTCGGAGAACTGCACGTAGGCGTCCTGTGGCACCCATTTCCGAGCGCGCAGGTATCGGCTGGTTGGCGCGCGACGGGTCAGCAAGAATCGTTCGCAGGGCCATTGGTCAGCAGGGATGCACCGTCGGGACGCACAGCAACGTGGGATCGTCGTGGGACGGGGGCGGGCCCGGCCTGTAGAGACCCTTCTCTTGCAGAAGAGTCCTGAAGTCTGCTAGCGCCTGTGTTTCGTGTTCGGTGAGGTGGCCGAGATGTCCCGTTGGATAGCCAACCTCGACGGCGCCGGACGAGGGAACCCGGCGCAGATGATCGCTGGCCATGGCGGAGAAATAATAAATAATAAAGGATAAATAATGAATAAGTTAATAAATGTACGAATGAGAATAGACAACGGCGGCGTGCTCGGAGATTGTAGATGAATCTGGTAGGTCAGTTCAATGACGAGCCAAAGGATCATGGACCATGCAAGACAATTAATTCCAGCGCCTTTAATGACATTGCCACTACCCAGTACTTGCCTAGTACACACTAACTGTAGGTAGCTTCCTGGGCAGTTGGCCATTACGCCATTGGGCAGCGGCTTGGAGACCCCGGGGGCGATCCACTCAGCCTTGTGGTATTAAGAAGCACAAAGCAACTTGGAACTTGGGCCATCGCCAATATTCGGAAGGACATTCTGACAATATGTCTTTCCAGCGAACCTTCCTGCAGAGTACCTCTTGTGCAATCAATTGGCCAATCATGACGTGATCTCACTCTGCCAGGTAAGCTCTCCTCTTGCTCTGCATCCGCATATCCTTACCGTACCTACTTGAGTACCCATGCCAACACCTCAGGTACTTATTTTAAATTCATCACTACTTATCTACCTAGGTACATTATGACTTTAAGGTGGTGATACATCCTCACTCAATGCAGTGCCACCTTCTTGAGGTACCCCGTTGGTGGCTTCAATTCGCTCAATCGAGACGCTGGGACAATAATCAATACTTCGGCCATCAAAGGCGAATAACGCCAGCTCGCCAGATCTAAGTCCGCTTTTCAAGGAGTAGCTGTCTTTCCCCGGCAACATTCGCCGACATCAACCTCTCCAATCGGGGCGACAAGCGGTTAACAACATCCGCAAGAAGCTTCGAATGTATACTAAGTAATACCTACCTACCTACCTAGGTAGGTAGTGTAGACTGTGACCTAAGCTCTCGCCATCATGACATCTGATAGGTAACAAAGTGCGGTCCGGAGCACTGCATTCCGCGGCACTACGGGCGGGGGAGACTTCACCGCTCATAGTTCTGTAATCGTACCCGATGGATGTCTACCTGAGCCCAGACTGCACCTAATAGGAAAAAGCAGTCTCCGAAGTCAGCTGGTGACAATACAGCCTCTGGACACGGTCCAGAATCCGGGGCGCGTGCAGTATTCCCCCTCCCTTCCCCAATCCAGAGCCCCAAGTGTTCTCCGCCACGCATACGTGTAACAGTTCAGCTCTCGATGTGATCCTGCCGGCGCGGTGCAGGCCGTCTGCCGTATATTGAACAAATTGTCATTGGTTCTTGGCAGCTTGACGCCGAAACCGCATGCAAGGGGTAAGTAGACCAATATAACCTATATGGTTCAGCTGTAGCTGGACGTCCATTGCTGTGTGACTTTGTCACAAGTGATACCCCAATTTCATGCGGGGTCTCCGCAAGTCCTCCGAGCCCTTTCACTGAGCTCGAGCGTATAAATAAACTAAGACCCTCGTGCTCGGCTTGTTCATGGTGGGCTTGTCAATAGGGTATATAAAGCGAATCGTCATATAGTAACTTATAGTCGTATTTCCCACAATGGCAACGGCGGAGGCGGAACAAGTTTCCTCGAGCGAGCGCGCGGTGCCTGGGTCTGTCAACATCCCTATTACACCTTGGCCAACAACAGCCAGCATCGACGAAAAGGCCACCGATGCTATTGCGATATCATCTCAGATCATTGACTCTTTCAACCAATCGTTAG
Organism: Xylaria longipes; assembly: GCA_025201785.1. NCBI lineage: Eukaryota > Fungi > Ascomycota > Sordariomycetes > Xylariales > Xylariaceae > Xylaria > Xylaria longipes. The sequence goes on from MU619796.1 coordinate 78,889, forward strand.
AGAAAAAAGACTACAAGGCCATCGCAGACCTCTTCGTTGACAACGGGTACTGGCGAGACCAGCTCGGCCTCACCTGGGATCTTCGGACGGCCAAAGGCAAGGAGAAGATCGTAAACTTACTCGAGGGAGGCCATCACCTACTCGGCGTTAACATAGATCGCTCTGCGCCGAGCAATGACCCTCAGGTAGCAGACCTAAGATACGATGGCTCTGTTCGCGGCATCCAGTTCTTCACAACTGTCACAACCCAGTTTGGTTCTGGTCGGGGTGTCGTACGACTCATACAAGAATCGGGGCAATGGAAGATCTGGGTCTTTCACACCGTGATGGAAAAGCTCAAAGACCACGAGGAAGCTGTAGGACCCAATCGTCCCAGTGGCGTGCAACATGGCGCACGGGCTGGGAGAAAGAACGTAAGTCATACCTGTTTATTCCTTAATTGCAAGGGAAAGGTGTCGATCTTGTTTGAATTCTTGGGGAGTTCTTAGACCCATGCGTCCCCAATAATCTATTCAAGAATGCCTGTTAATCGTCATTATTCCAGTGGGTTGAGAGGAGACAGGTTGAGTCCAATTTCGAGGATTCAGAACCGGACGTACTCATTGTTGGTAAGATTCATCCCGGATGCCATATGTAACTATTCTAATACAGCCTAGGTTCTGGTCAAGCTGGCCTATCGGTTGCCGCTCGCTTAAAGGTGTTGAATGTGCCAACACTGACCATTGATCGGGCTGATATCGGTGATGCTTGGCGGAACCGGTATCATCAACTTGTGTTACATGATCCGGTCTGGTATGACCATAGTGAGTATCATTTCGATTTATTGTTCTCATACTTTGGAAAACTTCAAAGCGAAGATCTCTGGCTCTTCATTTATGTGTATCGGTACCGGCCCGTCATCCCGTAGCCAGCATGGGTTTGGTTCAAATTATTCGCCGCTGACTCTTCGTTATAGTGCCCTACCTCAAGTTTCCTGACACCTGGCCCATATTCACGCCAAAGGATAAGATAGCCGACTTCCTGAAAGCCTACGCCCATATGCTAGAACTAAACGTGTGGACTAAGACGGAGCTGGAGTCAAGTGTCTGGGACGACGCCAAGAAGCAATGGACTGTCGTCTTGAAGCGTCAACACGGCGACGGTAGCACAGAGGCGAGGACTCTTCACCCGAAACACATCATTCAATCAACAGGCCACTCGGGGAAGAAGAATTACCCCGAGTTCAAAGGTATGGAAAACTTCAAGGGAGATGTGCTCTGCCACTCCTCAGACTTTCGTGGCGCAAGGAAGAACACCAACGGCCGGAAGGCGGTTGTCATCGGTGCATGCAACTCGGCCCTCGATATCGCGCAAGATTACTACGAGAACGGGTACGACGTTACGATCATTCAGCGTTCATCTACAACCGTTATGAGTAGCAAGAGTGTTTTGGAGCTGCTCTTGGGAGCTTTGTATAGGGAAGGCGGCCCGCCTGTTGAGCACGGGGATCTGTTATCTTGGTGTTTGCCCCAGGAAGTCAACAAAGCTGTTCATGTAGACGTAAACATGCTACAGCAAGACTTCGACAAGGAAATCCTCGAGGGTTTAAACAAAGCTGGGTTTAAGACGGACCGGGGGCCAATGGATGCTGGCTTGTTTTTTAACTATCTGCAGCGCGCCGGCGGGTACTACATAGATGTCGGGACGTCTCAGCTAATTATAGAGGGCAAGGTGAAAGTTAAACACGGGCATGGTATCAATGAGATTCTACCAAGCGGCTTGCGCCTTGACGACGGCACGGAACTACAAGCCGACGAGATCATCTGCGCCACGGGCTATCAGAACATGAGGACGATGACTGAGGCGATATTCGGCGCCGACGTAGGAAGCAAGGTCGGTAATGTCTGGGGCTTCGACGAAGAGGGCGAGACGAGGATTATGTGGCGTCAGAGTGGCCATCCCGGACTTTGGCTTCACGGCGGAAACCTAGCTATGTGTCGATTCTTTTCCAAGATCGTGGCTCTGCAGATCATGGCTCAATTAGAGGGCTGGGCTTGAGTATGCCTACGGCCTAGATAGTTGAGATACAAGCACCGGGTTTTGCAGGACAGTTATGAAAGTAATAGCTGAGTTATGCGTTCTACTGAAACGAGTCTATTCTTTATACATGATAGCTCTATTTGCATACGTATAATGAATAGCCAGTATGGAAGTTTCTAGGACCAAAGAGTTAGGGCTCTACAATGTAGTGTTAGGTGTAACGACACACACACAGAGAGAGAAGGTTAATTACGTATAAGTTATGGTGACTTTGCGAAATTTAGTACGGAATAAATCTGCTTACTGTAAGGGGTATTTTAATAGTACTGATAAGGACAGCTCCAACTGTTGTTCCTGGGAATACTTCAACTATTATCTCAATTGATATGAAGGAAGATGCTTGACACGATTCTCCAGCCGATTCCCATCTTTCGTTGAAGAGGTAAGTGGCGCTTTGTTAGATCTTATCGATTAAACTAATTATTAAGTTGATTGGTTGCAAGAGGTGGGATGACGTTCCGTGCCTCCCGATAAAATGCAACGATATTTTAGCCCAGGAGTCTGCCTAGCCATGTCGTGAAGTCTTAAGCAGCGGACTATATATAGTAAGCCGTCCAGCCTAGTCGTTGATTCGGACAAGCCAATATGCCGAAAGGGACGAGGGCGCCCGTACGTTCCTTAGTCCATGCAGTTCCCAGCCAGGCATCATAATCTCTAGACCACTTTTTAGAACATGCAATCCCTTATACTGATCTAAAATGTTTCTACTGCTGGATATGCCGAATCTCTAGAATACATGAGGTGTCATGAAAAAGGGGGGCTGTCCCCTTTCTGAAAAGATCTTTGAGGGTACCCAACGCGACTCTAACTACCTATTTCAAGTATTTCAAGTCACAGCCACATATTCTGTCTCGGTGAGGTAGGAGCTTACAGTGCACTGCATTGTGGCGGGGTGAAGTATTCAATGCGCAGCCCCCTCTTGGCCGAACAACATTTGCATGCGGGGGGAGTCACTGGTCTCCAGAGTCTTATATTTTTCAATAATAATCTCATCTCTCACATCCTCTGTAATTCCCAGTCCTGCCAGAGGGTGGAAGTTGAATAGGCCTAGGTACCCAACCCAAAATCCAATATCCAAATTCTAACCCAACATACCAATTCAAAAAACCCTCGTCAGCGCCTTTCGAACCCCTTAGGCCCTGACATGCGCGGACCCAAATGAGCCGTAAAGGAGAAGTAGAGTACCAGTAGTCTCACTTTGGATATCACACCAGTCGAGGTTTGAATCCGGTAAGGTCCTGGATATCATCAAAGATCCAATCGATCGGAGCAGCGAAGGTGATGTCAGTTGCATCATCCCATTGCCCCATCTTGCCTTTTGAATCAACTGCTTTCTCCGGCGCGACCTGTCCACCTGAATGCTTTTTTAGCACCCGGGGATCCCCATCGACGGAAGCTATTCCTCGCCATGGTGTGTTGTCAGGGACGTTCACTTGGTTACTACCAACAACCATCCCGATAACCTGACCATTTTTGTCAAAGATGCAGGATCCAGAATCTCCATTCGTTGAGAACTTGCCTTTGCCACCCAAAGGAGCTATTAGCAGCTCCCAACAAATGTAATGCTTGCCATCATCTTTTGGTTCTCGTACCACAGCCTCTATAGCGCTTATCATACCAAATGTAAGGTTAGATGCGGCTCCTCTTTTCGCGACAACGAATGATTTTTTGACAACCGTGTCCCCTCTTTCTTGTTGTTGAGGTTGGAGGCAGAGTAGCTGGCCATCTGATTTTTCGAACCCAGTTTCCTTACGAGGTATATCGTTGATATACACCTTGTTCTTAAACCCCTTAGGGTACTTGTGCTTGTCCAATTCAATAAGTGCCCAATCCTTCAAGTACCCTGGGGTCCGGGTAGAAACTTCGAAGCTCGGATAAAACGCTACATGGCCAATGACTCTTTCGCTGTTAGCCGAAGCTTTTACCTTTTCCAAGCTCTCTATAAGTTCTTGGTTGTAGCTGCGTCGTGCCTCTAGAGCGAGGATCTGCTTTTCTTCCAATTCGGTAGGACATCGACGATCATGATACTGGTCTGGATCCGTATGGTAAAATAAGTCCCAGAGTTCCTTCTTCTTATTCAGATCGAGTAGGACATTGCTAATGCAGCCATGGAGTGTCTCGAGTTCCTCCAAAGTATCAATGACAATGCGATTGGTACCATGGATATGATGCTGCTTTTGATTTTCTGTCGATACATTGTATTTTTTCTCCAAGGGTTGACCGCCGTCAACCACATGTCGACATGTAAGGCCGTAGACTTTTGAGTCATCTTCCAACACAACATGCATCCCAATAGTTCCCCAGCTGAAATAATCTTTAAGATATCCGACAGGATATCCTGAATAAGACAACATGGGAAGTATTGTCCCGTTTGGATTCCAGGCATCGAAGACGGGAGACTTAGACCAGAAGGTTTCGTCAATCTGGCTCTCAAGGTCTGCAGAAATGGCGTTGCGCTGACGTGTACCTTCGCGGACTTCTACCTCTATAGCAAGGCCGTGGTCTCGTAGCAATTCGCGGCATCGAAGTGCCATTTCAATACCCCTTTTCCATCCCATGCTGTTCTCTGTAACCGCGATGAGGAGAATAATAGGCTGCGCTTCTTCGATTGCCTTTCTCTCTGTAGGACTCGGAATCAGATCTTCAGCCGGTTCAAGCGGCATCCTCACGGGAAAGAAATAGCTCCAAGGATAAGGCTCTAGTACGTCGACGATCATCTTTGATAAGTCTCTTGTCCATTTCGAGACAATATCGTCTTCATCCCGGATTACCCCAAAGTGTTTACTAGTCTGCGTAACCCTAGTCACCCATCCTAGTAGCCGGTGCTGTGGCTTTACCCAAAGATCCCAGCTCGTTCTGGCCACGAGCTTGGGATTTCCAGCTATACCATAGTAGTACAGCTCTTTTTCTTCGGCGCTGGGCTCGTAAGGTTCTTTCGACTTATCGTCGATCACAATCTCGGCCATGCTCGGCGATGAGGGACGCTCGTTTTTTTCTAATCTTCTTCTTCGCACTGAGATCTGAGTCTGCCAAGTCGAGCCAGTCGGAAATGTGTCGTCGTTTCTGTGAGAAATAAGCAGAAAAGAGAACACCTGGTTCTACATTGGCAGAAATGGGGCTTGAGTTAGCCATTTATAGTGCTCACCTGGTTGAACACGCGTGTCGGAGAAAAGGTATTAGGCCGGACAATGCGGAGCTAAAATTAGTCTATTACGTAGTCTGTAGACAAAGTTTTCGTCTTGAAGTCAAGATAGCAGCGTAGTTTGTGTTGTTTTGCGTGATTTTACATGGGTTTTTGGTGTACTGTAGAAAGGAAGACTTCAGCGCGGATTTACCTTGACTTCTGTGTCAATACATCTTCGTTATTCATCATTGTTTCCACTCCTTGCAGTTATGATCTCGATGCAAGTGCGATCTCTCGTTTAAAATTCACCGAATTGAGGTACGTAGCAGTGAAAGCTAGGGAATTAGGTATCTGGACGAACTTTAATTACAAACAGGAGGACGAATACCTTCTACACTATACGATAAGCTATAGGCTCTTGCGTGATGGCCGTTTCCCGCCATACCATAACGATAAACATGGCGTCACATTACGCGTAAGAACAAGCATCATGGTTTATTGCGCAGGTGCGGTTGGTATACAATTGGAGGAGCTGTTTTAGTTTGGTTAGGCTGGTCTGTTACGACGAAACGTTATTCTGGGCAAAATCCTTTCCCGGAGTAGGTGGCCGAAACCGATCTCGAAATGTCTCATTTCTACAGCATGTTCATCACCACGACTCAGTGGATAGTTGCAGGAGCTTAGGAACTTAGAAAATAAAGGAAATCAAAGGCTTTGAATAAAGTACCATACTTGTATGTTATCGGATATCAGCTCGCAGTGGAATGAGAGACTAGTCGAATTTAGCATACTGGAACGATCACTGGGAGATCTTGCGAGAAATGTGCAGCTCATTACCACGAGGATATGCAAACCTGACGGAAGCGGCATTGTACGGTTTTGCCCAGACGACGAATTTTGCCTATTGACAGAGAAAGTATCGCAACTAGCGTTGACAGAGCGCAGCCTAGCACGAGAGAAGGCAATACTAAGAAGCCTAAACTATGCTCAACGGTCTGTGAGACTTGAGACTATTCCGGACGCGCACAAGAGAACTTTCTCATGGATTTTCGACCAAGGTCCTACGAGCTACGGCTTTGCTGAATGGCTGGAGAGCGGGAAAGGCATCTGCTGGATCACAGGAAAGCCGGGTTCTGGTAAATCTACTTTGATGAGATACGTCCTCCGTCATCCAAGGACGACTCAAAAGCTATTGTCATGGTCAGCCTCAACCCCGGTTGTAGTCGCGAGTCACTTCTTCTGGAGTGCTGGCCTACCAATCCAACGATCGGGCGAAGGGCTTCTACGGTCGTTGCTTTACGATATTTTTAGCCGAGTACCAAAGCTCATCTCAAGGATCCACGAAGAGAATCCGGAAAGCTTTGGCCAGAGAGGTGAAATGACACAGTCTTGGTCCCGAACATTGCTAGAAGCTATTTTACGCCAACTGACCGCCCAGAAAGAGCTTCCAATGAAGTTCTGCTTTTTTATTGACGGTCTAGATGACTTCGAAGGGGATACAATTAACATATGTAGCACACTGCATGATCTCTGCTCTCCCCTGATATCAAGATGTGTGTTGCAAGCCGACCGTGGAACATTTTTGAAACGTGTCTTGGTGAAAGCGCGGCGCACAGACTCCCCGTTCATGATCTTACCTGTGACGATATACAATGACGACAGCTTAATAGACCTTCGGAAGAGGCTCGACAGTGTCCCGACTGATTTGGAAAAGTTTTTCAAGCTCATTCTAAGTTCTGTTGAACCTTTCTATCACGAGAAGCAATCAGGAACATTACAGGTTGCCTCCGCAGCTGATGGACCACTTCATGCGCATCTTTACAGCTTCCATGACCTCGAATACAACTATGACGACTACGCTATCAACCATGATCGGCGCCTTCTAAATCAAGATGAGCTCAGAAAGTTTCATACTCCATTTGCTCGACGGTTGAATGGCGGATGCAAAGGCCTATTTGAAATTCGAAAGCAGAGGGTCGAGTTTTTACACCGGACGGTTAGAGGCTTTTCCCGCACGCGCGAGATGACAGATTACCTTCGAAGCAAGACGAAAGAATCGCTTAATCCTTATCTATCCATACTCAGAGCTCACATTGCATGGGTGAAGAGCAAACTCTCCGTGGGAGAATTTCAGCATGACGGCCCTAATAGTCTTTCTTTCTTCTCAGCTCTAAGTCGAACTCTAGACTACGCACAAGCGACCGAAGAACAGAATGAACGCTGTCGGAAATTGTGCTCGGAGCTCCTAGATGATCTAGAATTATCCGTGGAAACGCTCATGCTGACACAAGGATCGCGTATTGTGCCTAGAAACTCCGAGGACACTGATTCAACTGAAACAACCAATGAATTCAGACAACTATTCAGGCATGTCGTCCTCCAGAAGCAACTGGCTCATTTTGTATCAACTAAAATGGACAAAGACCTTGATTATTTTGGGGACCTTGAGCAGGCAGGGACCATTGCTTCCCGTGCTTGAAACATACAGCGCAAGGCGGGATGTTGGTTCTGTTTTACTCCAACCCGACGGGGAGAGCAAATCAAGCCTACCAAAGTCTACGAAGCTTCTCCGGGTTCTGTTAGAAAATAATTGGAGTCCCAATAAAATGTCTGTTTTCAACCCGGCAAATGGGCTCACGACACCCTGAATTCATGTCTTGCATGGTACCTTGGCACTGCAGCCGCGATCTGAGCCGGGATTTGGACGATGAAATGCGGGAATGCTTCATACACGCTCTTACATCCGGTGTATTCTATCTGCTTTTACAACACAAGACGGATCCCAATACTAGAATCCCCAACTGGCAGGGCAAAGATAGACAAGATTACAGTCTTACGATAGGCACAATATGGATTTTTCTGGGGTTAAAGGTGCCAGAGGTCTGGAAATATGGCGAGAGTATCTACGGGACCTCAAAATGATGATTAACGCTGGAGCAGATTTCGGGGACTTGAACTTAAGAGGAACCTTTGAGATTGACCTCCCTGAACCTGACTGAGGCGGAATCTTGAACTCCAGTTTGTCTCCGCTCCGACACAGCCTAGAGAGACAGCCGCTGGATTATGAGCAAGCGTCTCAAAGAGTCTTCGAGCAAGAGCAGACGCTTCAGGCCCTGCATAAATCGATCGACATGTCCGTCTTGAATTATGCAGGCGGCGAGCACTTTTCAAAAAATCTAGAGAAATGGAAGAGTATCGTTGAGGATGAGAAAGAAAGAGAAAAAAAGAAAAGGGAAGGACACCCGCAGCTAACGCAAACACGATGGGGGTTGCTGGATGAGCTGTTAGCGGCTTATGGCGTACCCGGAAAGAAGCTATTCCAAGCCCACTTGATTGCTGAACTTACGAAAGCTGATCAGAAGAGGATTCTGAACTGGAGAGATCTCGAGCCAATTGTTCAGAGTCGGTTTCCAAGAGATATCGGCCAGGTAATGCTGAAGGCTATTCGCGGGAAGCAGAGCACACCGTGCTAGGGGTGTAATGGAGACGTACTAGATATGATACACATTTTTCTCAGCAGGGCGACGATGACTTCCAAAAAGCATGAAATTGGCTGGTCCTAATTATTTAACTCTTATTTCCATTCAGTGGGGAGATTTTCATTACGGTGTGCGCCTAGAATATGAAGTCTCCTAGCTCCGACGGCAGGATGCCACGGACGTCTAGGGGTGCTACTACTGCGCCCTTGAAGCATAGAATGTAAACTTTATCCTTTTAGGCGCCTGGACTTGCTTTCTATGGCTATTGCAGTTTGTATATATTTAGACTATATACTAAACAAGGTCCTTTAACCTTTCTAGAGCGTAATTTATACTATTTAGATGCGGGCGACTTTTGTAGTAGTGATAATACGAGGCAAGAAGGACAGAAAGTTTTGGTGAAAGTTTCTCCAGTCGATTTGCACGTCGTACAATCCCTTCTCACCTAGTCGCATAAGATGGCGTTTAGGTTTTGTGCTATGTTTGCTAATTAATATTTCTTAGCCCCTTTTCCATATTCTCACACCCCGAAACTTAATCTGGCACGATATCTATTTTGACTGAGCTATCTCCGTGATAAAGCTGCTCTTATAGGTCAACGTTAATACGAATACAAACAGTGAAAGTTGACATCAGCTATATTGGAGACACTCTACTTAAATTGTAGCCCAATAAAAGAAAATAGAGGGAAAATGGTTCTTGCGTAAGTCGTTCCTTAGACGCACCCAGCTAGATTGTCTCGGTATCTTGGGTGGCAAGAGATTAGAAGGTTCACCTATAATAACTATAAATCTCATTGCTCATATGCCAGATAGGAGAGTCTGGCCCGGGAAAACCTAGATACCGGTACGGACAAATGTATATAAGAAACCATTCACCACCTTCTAGAATTCTCTACTAATTCTCTCTTCAGCAACTCGACACATATCTCACACTACATTCTCCCACCAAAATAAACATCAAGTTATCGCTTGATCCAACTCAACTGTCCAAAATGAAGTTCACAACTACAGTCTTCCCCCTCCTGGCGCTTACCGCCGGCGTGTTTGCCGCTCCCGACAACAACACATCACTGATCCGGTCCAATGTTGCCACCCAGAAAGCGTTATTATTATTGCCCCCATTAAATCTTACCTACAATGGACCATCCAATTTCACGCCACCATTCAACGCAACCCCCGGCTTCGTCTCCGGCAGAACCGCCGGCCCAAAAGAGTCCGGCGAGGACGTCAGCGATGCTGCCGCTCCCAGGAACGACACTATGACATGCAATCGATACGTTCCTTTCCCTTTCCATCATGGACGACCACACTTCGGCCCAGGCTGCAGCCCCGTTTCAATCCCCCACGACGCTGCGCCTAGCATCAGCAGCTCTTACGCAGCTCTCGCTGCGGGCATCGCTGCGGTCGTCTTTTCACTATAAATACCTGTCCGGAACCCTGTATAGGTGGGTCATAGACACTCGATGTTGCGCGAAGGTCTCTAAAATACCTTCGTAGACGCTATCGGACTATATACAGGGGTCTATTTGTCTTTGTGCCTTGTGGTAATACCTTGTTCGCTTCGTTTAATTACCGGCATTGGGCATCCCAGGATGTTGATATGGAGTGTTGGTTAATACCTGGGGTGTAATGGGTTGGAGTGCGGAGTTTGTCTTAGGGAGAAAAAAGAGCGCTTGATATAATATATTTGGTTAGTGGGCTACAGTGATAACGACTTGCTGGAAGCAACACCCACTCCGCAGAGTCTACATTTTATAATCTGGCGGCATTAGCGCTATTATGATAACCTTCGAGTGGTGTGTGAAAATACATAATGTTAGGAACCGTATTAATCCATAGAAAACTTTCTATTTTTCTAAGAACGGCGAATGCCGTAGCCGTATTAATCGATGAACCTTCGTTATTTCTTGCGGAATCACATTGACGATCTGGTGTTTTGGAATCCCAAGTTATGTTAAGGTAGCCTTCCCTACCACTACGCCTCGAATCTGCCTCTTTAGGGCATCATAATTCAACTATTTTAATTTTACTTAGCTCGTCGATTGCTTTTGTCTTCATCAGTTATTTAAGCTGGGAAGCTGTGTAGCGTGGCTGGAACTTTGCACCAGAAAGAAGTAAAAAAGCAGAGGGACTTAGTAATCTCTGATACACTGTCCTAGATCGTTGTAATATTCACTTTCTATCTATGTGAAGAATACTCAACATTTCGTTGATGTCACCTTCCTGCGTCCTCTTCGCTACGCATCGAATTAGAATGTCATGATAAAAGTCAAGATGGCGCGGCCGAAACCTGGTGGGAGCTGTAACAGTGGCTTGTGTTCTCCAAACCCGCCCAAAAAATTACAGGATTCTGATAACTGCCGGACACGGCAAGAAAGAAAGCATGACGTCCTGCGGGTCTGATGGGAAGTATTTCAGCACTATTGTTGGATATCTCGTGCGCTTGGAACACTCTTATTGGGAGAAGCCAGGGCATGGCTCGGCCATATTAACGTTTCTGGTTCGTAGAAACGACTGTTGGCACCAGCACCCCGGTTCAAAGACCCCAGATTGCGGAGAGAAAGGGTTACATTGCGTGTTTAGGGCCTCTCACGCCACCGAACCCGTGCTTGTCCAAGATCAATAATAAGCCATTATGATGTATATTGTATCCAATGAGAAAACTGCAACTGTCTGCGTATCCAGTAACGTCCAGCTAACATCCTATCAGCCCGTGCCACGGACAAACAGTGTTGCGCGTGAGCGTGCCTCATCACTACCTACAATTTATAGTTAGTAGGTAAGCATAACCAAATGTAGAAGGTAGTAGATCCAAGCTGACGGTGACGAGGAAGGCGGACGGCATATGTGCGAGCAGGTGAAACTACCGAGCATATGCCTTCTATCCGGACTATACCGCATCTTTTTAATCATGGGACAATAAGAACTAGGCGCTCACTCATGCTTAGCCTTCATAGATCATTCAGGCTTCGGCGATTTGGGGGCTGGGGTGTTTCGTCATCTTCTTCACTCTCGGGAGGGAATAATTGACCCTTTGTGGCTGAAGGAAACACTGCTGCTTACCATGCATGAGGGCTTCAGTAGTCACACGATCTATCGGCCATAAAAAGGGGTGTGTAAGCCCCGTATCTCACCAAAATGCAACGGGGTCTAGATGTCGTCTTCGACACATGGCCGTTGCAGCCGTAAGTAAGACCCTGGCTCCCTTGCATATATGTGAATACGTCTAGGTCTAACCATGTACAAACTCCCAGGAGCCTGGGTTTGGCCACATCCTCAATCAAGCGTCTATCTATCCATATTAAAGAGATGGATCTGCTAGAAATGATGACGTTCTGGGCCCTCGTTACCCTAAGTGCGTGTCTAGCCACATCCTGGCCGTTACCTGTCGAACGACGTCAAGCCACTACCTGCTCCCTTGACTACTTTGCCGGTATCGCGCCGGCCGGAGTGAGCGTCGAGCGCGTGCAGCATGTCACCACCGGCTTCTTCATCGAAACTGGGAACATCGGCTACCCGACCTTTCCCGCCGGCTTACCGGAGCTATGCGCCGTGATACTGAACAACATCACCGCGAATTACCGGTTCGGGATGTTCTTGCCAGATGACTGGAACTCGAGATTTCTGACTATTGGCTCATATTCGTTCCTGGGGGGCATTAACTGGCTAGAAATGGGCGTCGGCGTTAAATATGGTGCCGTGTCCTTGTCTACGGACACGGGTCATAGCTCGGGGACAGGAGACATCACTTGGGCTAATACTACGCAGAAGCAAGTAAATTGGGCGCACCAGGCGTTGCAGGGGTCAGTAAATTTGGGCAAAGTGCTTGCTGAAACATACTATGACGAACGCATCACGTACTCTTACTTCAGCGGGTGCTCGACGGGCGGAAGGCAGGGTTTAAAACACGTCCAACTTGACCCAGATGTCTTCGACGGAGTACTGATCGGTGCCCCTTCATGGGACACCGAGCATTTGATGCCCTGGCTATCAAAGCTAGCGACGTGGAACCTACCGGAAAGCGCTTCATACAGCTTGAAGGACGCCGGTCTGTTCTCACGTCTACAAGCCGAGGTATTGAGACAGTGCGATTCTCTAGATGGCATCAAAGACAATATAATTAGCTCGCCGTCTGCTTGCAGGCAGCAATTCGACATTACAAAAGTAAGCTGCGACATCTCGAGCAATAAAACATCCTGCTGGACCAAAGCACAAACCGAAACGGCACTGAAGATTTACGCGGACTATATAACTAGCGATGGAAAGTTCGTATATAAGGGGGCGGAATACGGGTCCGAATTAGACTGGGGGACCTATCTTCTTCCCGCAGTCGCCAACGACAGTTCTCAGAATGTAAGAAGAAACTTCGACGGGCAATACGAGAGGTACTTCATGAGTTACGGACAGGGCTGGCAGACTACGTCGTACAACGACTCGGTCGTAAAAGATGCGGAGACTTACGATCGGAGAATAGTGCACGCTACCGCAGACCAGTTTGACCTCGGCAGCTTTAGAAATAAAGGCAAGATCATCATGTACGGCGGCCTCGCAGACAACGTCGTACCGGTGCAGCACACGACATACTACTACAACCGTACCGTGGAGGCGATGGGGAATGTCGATGACTTCTTCAGGTACTTCCAGATTCCCGGCAGTTAGTATTTCTAAGTTTTTTATTCTCCGATTCAGCAAACATTCTGCTCCTTATGTGCCATATGCTCATGCATACTCTCGAAACACCCTGTGCATGGGTCAATTTTCTGCTATAAACTATAATTTTTAACTCTTAACCTCTTGCAGTGCGGCACTGCTGGGGAACACCCGACAATGTGAAGGCGCCCTGGATGATAGGTAGTGCGGGCCAGTCGGTGCAGAGACCGCCGTATGCCTCGGCGTGGTCTGTCCCGCTTGGCTTCAACGATTCGCAACACGATGCGCTCATGGCACTCATAGACTGGGTGGAAAGGGGAAAGGAGGTCTCTCAGATTATCGCGTCGGAGTTCAACTTTACGGATGCTTCTCTGCAGAATATCGTGCTGTATAGACAGCGTCCGCTTTGTGTGTTTCCGAAGACGGCGAAGTGGAACGGTACGGGGAATCAGAATGATGCGGCGAGTTGGACTTGTGGTTGATATTAATCTTGCTATCATAGGACTGACCGCTGTGAGAATGGTTGATGGCGCATGATTAACTCACATAGCGTGATATCCACGAATTCCGTTTATTCCCACCCCTTCGAACTATACCCTCAACGCTGGTGGTGCGTGCAGGTAGACTCTCGTTGAAAAAGTAGGCACCCGGGCCGTCTGTTACCGCGCTGGCCTTTTGCCAATTGGGTTCTCGGATCAGAGGATGCCAGACAGAACGACTGTTACAAGGGCTTAGTTTCAAGAGCTTAGAAAAGTGTGCAAATATAACTAATAACCATCTATGCGATCAGGGGGGCTCTGGATCTCTAGTCCTCCTATTCAGCCAGGGTGTATGTATCTGAGCACACGGCCGAAGGCACGTAGCTAGCCTACAACTACACCTTGCTCGAAATAATTCGGCACTATTGGAGCTCGATCACTTCGAAGCACGACATACGAATGTACAGCAACGATTCCCTGCGACCCAATGCCTCTTCGGGGACCGGCGGACCTTTATATTGCCCTGATCAGGGCTACATTACCATGATGAGACGGACGGCGAGGTGAAGGTTCGTGAGAAGGAGGGGGGACCTGACCTGGCCTAGGTCTGGCGAACTGCATATTCGTATGCATATTCGTGATTCTGCAAATAATTATATGATCGGGTGTTAGAGCCTATGTATAGCGAAGGCCTCCTGTCCCCTCCTGTATATGTTCTGATTTATCCTATATAGCCTGGAGTTCGCCCGCCTGAAAAGAGCTTGGAATGAAGTAAGGAAGTCGTTCCCTCACCTTCAGATCAAGTCCTAACCAACCACCTTCCTAGAAGTAGACGGCCCCGTACGGTACCTATCTACCCATGATTGCGAGTTGATACCTACATACCAGGTAATTACTAATTACTGGGTACCTTAATACCATGTAGGTAGACAGTAAGGTCCAATTGAAACTATAGCTATCCCAAATCCTCGCTACCGCTCCTAGTGAACGCTCGGTCAATCGTAATCGCGTCTGTACTTAGATCATGTAATATTCTCTCATATATAAGCCGCTTTCCAGCTGAATGCCCATTGAAAGATTCAAAATATCTTAGATAGAGCGTGTTCATACGTCGCGCCTACCTAGGTAGTAATATTCAAAGACTTTCTGGCATTCGTGAACGTCAGCCCACGATTTTAAAGCACTGATACCCGTTAAAGGTATAGTTCGAAGGGGTGGGAATAAAAGGAAGTACTTATCCCGATATTATTCTTCTAAAACAAGCTAACCACATAATGTTTAATAATACACATTACACTATTATTCATTTAAAACAAACAAAGTATATAATGTTTAATAATATATATTAAGCTATTATTTAAACAAAACTTTTATAAATAAGTTAATTATATAATGTTTAATAATATATATTAAGCTAAATTTTTATATAAAAACAAGCTAACTATATAGTGTTTAATAGTACGCATCCAGCTGCTGCTACATTGCGCATGGAATAAGGGAATACGGAGTAATTCGGGGAGTAGCTAAGGGAGCGGCAGAGACGGACGAAAACGGGCGAAGGGAAGAATTGCAGGTGCTGTGCTTGTTTCCTTCCTCTGCAACGGTCATGCACGAAGTGAACAAGAGGTTTCTTAGTATCTCGAAGAGATTCGGTGAATGCGTGGCGCGCTCTGCTAGGATATCGTGGAATTACTCTAAGGGCGTTATGGGTAAATGTTGAGTTTTGTGGTTGAGCGCTTCGACTTGGAGTTGGAGGTTTTGAAGTAAGTATTAGCAAGATTGACGATCGCCTCACCTGTATGTCTTGAGATCGAGGTGGTGGATAGAAGATACCCTGTCAGATGAGTAGACAGGCGAATATTGAGGGATCATGTTGACCAAGTCTACCAGCATCCTAGGGTATGTTTGGTGGCTGTCCATTGGATTTTGCTGAGATTGCCTTCTATTGGCAAAGAACGTTTGATTCCACAAGGCCACTTGTGTCGTGCAAACTACCTGGGTATTAGTCGGCTTTTGTATTGGTTTGGACGGCTATCGGGAGGTTGACAGAGACGGGTGGAAAGGGCCCATATTTTGTAAAGTTGAGGTAGATATTCTACAGCACTTGAGGTGGTGATTTGGTTTACGTATGAATCCTGGAGTAGGCATCGGGGATGAGATTGGAGAGAAATGAGACAGGAGTCTTCGTATAACCCGCCGTGGATGCACTACTGGCGTGTCGATCGAAGTGTGTAAGCACCTACAACAAGGTACCGCATCACAGATACGCAGGGGCTGATTTAGAATAACAATATTAGAGGGTTGCAAGCAGCCAAGGCAGAATATCACAACTCTTTAATGGACAAAGATGAGGTAGCAATTAGGCGGTAACTGGGTATTTAGGTTATTTAAGTCCTTGCGACAGCTACGTACAGTACAACGCCTCCCGCCAAATGCAGGTTCCCGCTACCTACATCTAGCTTTTCGCCCTACATTCTAGACTCAGGCCACGAGAACCCGGAAAAGAGAACCGTCTTGTGTTGGTCAACGTTTAAAAGTTATTTACATAGGTTCTACTGTTCTATTAATAACTCTAATACTTATACAATTATGCAAGAAAGACATTCTGATGTAATTAGGTTCGAAGTAACCAGCCACTTACAACTTCCCTTTCTCCTTCTCGCCGGGTCTGGGTTGCCGCCGAATAATGCCATCCTGGTACATGGACGCAACGTGGATACCCTGTGGGCTCCAGATCTTACTATGAACAATGCCTCTCCCGGCCTGCACGCGAGGGAAGCACGCCTCTTGAACCCACCACTGGTCATCGCCCTCGGTGTACGTCATGACGGCCTCTTCGGCATTGACGTGGATGACGAAGGAGTAGCTGAGGCTCGCCGCGCGCCCAAAGTTGTGCCCGAACCCGGCATGGTGACCAATCATGAGCAGTCCATTGCGATCGGCCCCGTAGGCATGGGCGCAAATATGCGCGTCTGGTCCGTCAATCTTGCATCTCCCATCCCCATCTCCATCCCTATCGTTCCCTTCTACGTCGTCTGATGTATTCGCAGGAAGAGGCGCTAGGATCCGATACAGGATGAGTTCGCGCCGCTCGTGGAACGGGCGGCTATTGTTGTACGCGCGCATATCCACCTTCCGCATCTCAAGGCCAGGGAATAGTCCCATAGCCTGGCGTGAGCCCGGTATTCCATCTAGGACCGCCGCGATGTCCGTGATGGGGGTCGGATCCCATTCCGTCGGCCGCCGGGAACTTAGAATGTCGGCGAACCTCTCCTGCGCCGACGGCTCCTGAGCGTCGAACTGCGAGATGCCGCTTGGCCGGAAAGATACAAGGGCGCTGAAGCAGACCGGGCCTGATGGTAGGTCCGCGTCTATTGTAGGGTAGTGATCTCCTTCCGGGTTCGTGCTCGGTGACGCGGGCTGGCGCGCCGTCACCAGAAGGTTGGGGAACGAGGCGTTAGAGGCCAGGTTCGACACCTCGTAAATGTAGGGACGATCGCCGAGTCCGGCTTCTGAGAAGAAACCATGTATTGTCTGTTGAGTTGTCAGCTCGCGTTCTCCCCTTCTGGTAAAATTTCTCAAGCTGGCAGCACCACATAATACCTGCGGTGCCGTTACAAGTCGGAGGGCTTACTTGGATGCCGAATTTCTTTTTGACGCCATTCTGACTTGCTGCTGCCTGCACGGCTTTCAACGAGAGGGAGGCGGCTAGACTGGCTTGGCTGTAAACATGGCCTCCATATGCGCCCGGTTTAAACCCGATAACCTCTGGCTTCTCCGTGAGTGCGATGAGCTCGTGACCAGTGAGCCATGCTCTACGCCGACTCATGTAGCGCTTGATTATATTTCCATCCACGACCTTATCTGGTAGTGATATGAGGCTTAGGGCCTCTTGATATGTGAGGCGGCCATGTCCTTTTCTCACCTCCTCGGCTGACGGGAGTGTCATCTCTGTCCTGAGCGCGGCATCCGGGTTGCAGCGTGATAACTTGATAAGTAGGTTTCACGAAGTTTATCCTCGCTTTCGCATTGAGTATACTCGGTGTTTCTAAAGAGATTGATCGCACTCTGCGATGCTACAAGTAGTAGTCAAGATGAGTACCTAGGTATCTAGATATGTTTGATTGGCAGCGAGACCATGGAACCGGGACGGGTTTAGGTCGGGGTCTGGGGATCACACTTTACCTCATTAGGAAAATACCGAGGGCCAACGCCCGCTCCCCTCAACTTTAGTAATTCGGGTTACCGAGGCGAAGAGTCGACTGCCGTTCGATTCTAACTGCACACATTTCATTGTTAAGGTGACCGAGACTGATATAAATCCGTATAATATGAAGCATAGACGTATTTTCGAATTATGTAACTGCTCCGCTTGTCTTGGTTTGTTTTTCTGATTTGATTTGCGTTGCGTGAAGGTTGAAATGCGCACGGGATAGGAAAAGGGAATCAAACTCATAGCTACCTAGGTATCCAATCTATCCTTATCTATTGAGCTTGTATAAATGAGTATAATGCAATTATTATGCGGATAAGTAATTGTAAATAGCGATCCTTTACAGGCATTAGGACGCCTTAGGCTCGATACCTCCTATTGGCACGGTCTGCTCCTCACTGACTTCAGCTTTCTTTTTCTCCGCCTCTAACATTTGTATTCTTTCCTTCCTCCACCTTGGCCCATGCTTGACAATGATCCAAAGCACGGGAGACGGAACCGTGAAGAGAAGGGCAAGTAGGGTATAAGCCCAGCCTCTGCCTATTCCTCTAATAATAGGCTCGATTGCGGCTGTTGCAGCAGCACCTGTTAAGCAACGGACAAGATTATTCGCAGCTGTGGCCGTCGCTGGAGCCCCAGGATATGAATCAACAATTAGAAGGTTTATGATCTGAAATGGCCACGTCACGCATAGGCCAATAAAGAATGATAAAACCAAAGGTACCGCGACGCTGACTTGGCGCTCTAGAGCCCATCCGAAGCCGATACAAGCTCCCGACCCTATGAAAATCAGCGGGAAAATTAACTGTATGCGTGCCTTCTCTATGGGAAAATTCGCCACTACAGCAGACGTTATCAGCAGCTGTACTTTCATATGACGTAAAATTTGGAAAAATTCAATAAGAATTTCTCCAGCGTGGAATTTCACTCTAGATTCCTAGAGTGTAGGACTGCGATATGATTGCTTACTGTCAGCTCCTCGTTTGCCGTCAATCTTAACACCTATCTTTTTTGCAATTCTTCGAAAATTCCAATCGGCCATGAAACCCCCTCCTATAGAGGCGATGGTCGTCGCGCCTCCGATTGGAAGATATAGTAGACCGAGTATCAACTCATCATAGCCGTAAATTTGCTTGAATTGGGTAGCCAGGGTAGCTGTCACTGTGGAAAAGCCAACGTATAGAGTCGCGTTGTAGAGGAGGATCATAGCCATGCTGTTAAAAAAAGAAAGTTCAGTGATTCCTATTCGAAATGGGAGTTTCTTTAGGGGTCGTAAACACGGAATGGATAAAACAATCGAGGGAAGCCATACTTCTTGTGACGCAACACCCTTAGTGTATTGAGGGGGTTAGGGATCGGTATTTTCTGCCTTGTACGCGTTGTTTGTCGTGTTGTGCTCTGGTTACGGAATCGTAAATAATCAATGAGGGTCTTATTCCACCCCTGAGGCGGAATCGATCCATTGCCGACAATCTTGCGCGCCGTTTCTGGTACAGCTAAAACATACTATATAGCACTAGAGGTCAGTAATCAAAGGTTAAGTGAGTCTTGTAAGTCTTTCGGGACAATACAAGGCTCGTATGTTATAACTCGAGTCCAAGAGGGGCCGCCTAGTCTCTCAATGACTAAAATGAAGAAAATGATTCTAGAGGGTACTCACGGGGATCAGCCAAGCCACCGTTAGTATAATCAAAAACCAGAATATCCAGGGCCAGCCAAGGTATGCGTTCAATAATCCACCCTATTGATTATTAGTTCATCTCGTTTAAGCTTCTAGTTGAGCTTGCTTCTGCATGAACGAAGCCTCTCGAACATACTGTAACCAGGTTAGCGAGATCTCTGAGCTACGGAACTTGGAGAAGGCACCGTGGTTGATGCGTAGGGATGCGACGTACCAATTACAGGACCGACGGCTGGACCGATAGTTATTCCAGACCCGACAATTCCCATCCATTTACCTCTCTCGGAACTCGGGGCAATATCCGCCACCACCGCATACACCAAAGCGATAGTCCCACTGCTTCCACCACTCTGCAACATGCGTAAAACGAGGAGCGCAGCATAGTTCCTTTGCAGGGCCAGGCCGATATTGGCGCCAAGGTAAATAATGAAAGCAATAATGAAAGTAGGTCTCCTCCCAGCGATGTCGCCAAAATCACCAAAAATAGTCGGAGCGAGAGCTTGAAAAATCATATAAGTTGTCAGTGTGAGGTTGATTTGATCCACGCTCACTCCTAGGTCTTGTGCTAAAGTTGGAATAGCAGGAAAGTACTGCAACACTCGGAGTCAGTTGTCGCTATTTGGAGCATGACTTGTGAGGGTTTCAGAAGCTCCACCATCTTGGCCCAAAAAATAAGGAAATGGTCCCGAGAATTGCTTACGATGTTTGCGGTTATCGGGCTCACAAATGCTGCAATGCAGTTCATAAGAACGATCCACCACTTCATACGTAGTGAGAAAACGGTGTAAGGGGGCCCACTGGAAACCCGTGAAAGGGTATTCTCGAGGTCTCGGGCTTCATCCTCACTGTCGCGTCCGCTTCCAGGCTCATCCTGGAGGTCAAACTCGGAATCATGGCTATTTTCCTCGAGCTCACGTGTTTGGGCCATCGGTGGCGGGGAATCTGGTATCGGGGCCATTTTTTGCTACTGTAGTAGGTGGGTGCCGCGTCTAAGTAGGTCAAACGTCTAGCACTATCCTATTGTATGTACACGACGGAAACTCAAAGGAGAGACAGCAAACTATCTGAACAGACCGCATCAACAGAAGCTTTCCGCGAACGACATCGGCCTTAACCGCAGACGCGATGAGCGGGCCGAGTTGGCTAGGCGGACATACGAGACCCGCCGTGATAACAGCCGGCAGTTATTTCCGAGCGTCACCGACACAACCTTCGGACGTCCTACCCGTATCGGAACTCATCGAGGTTAATAACTGTTTGTAAGATCAGACCCGAAGCAACCATTTTCGGGGGCCGTCAAATAAACTGCTTCGTCATCTAACAACCAGGACAACTGTATTTTAGACCAACAAGGTCCTCAGTGGTGACTGGTGACTGGTAACTGGTAACTGGTGACTTCGGTGTTTTCAGATATCTTTGAGCGCGAGCCCTTAATAATGAATTGGGGTGTTTCTAATATTGGCCGGGCTCTGCATGGTCCAAGAGCTCCTGATGATAACTATATTCCTCGCCATGAGTAGACGCTACAAGCTGAATGACGTGGACAAAACGTATAAGTAGCGATGGTTGCATTGCATTTGTTTACCAAGACAAACGTCACAAGCATGGTCTTCGATTATCGTTTCAAATGCTCCAAGGTGCATGCGCATAGGTATTAGGAAGGTAGGTACCTACCTAACCTATTGTTTATCCTTTTGAGCCGTTTCGGCACCGTGACTTTAAAAAGTTCCGCTTTTCCACTTTTCCACTTTTCGGCATTGGTGCCGAAACACGGGAGAGCAATGATAAGGTACCTAAGGTACCTAGTAGCTCTATCTGGATAAGTCAACGGCCACAGCTCACCAGCCACAGACAGGCCATTCGCTAGATCATTGCAGGTACGTACCTTTTGCCATAGGGCAGAGTGGCATGAAGTCACGCCAAGCATTTTGGAATAGGTACCTACTGTTTTGTGTTGTCCAGTTTAAAGGCTTATGAACATGATGTTTACTGCTGGTCCGGCGATACCTCCTCGATGAACCCAGACCACTCTTCCTATATTTCTAATGGTCCCGAATCCGCGACTTCAGCATGACAGACATTACCCCGGCCTTCAATGGCCTCCTGAAGCAGCACGAGGCACACTCTACAAGAGGGAGCTTCAGCGTGGACAACCTCGAAGACTTCCTCAAGGAAGCCTATAGAATCGTCAGTACCCATAGCCTGCACCCGACACCCAGGCCGCACGGTTTGGTTTTTCGGGGTTATTGACTCGGGTCAATCTAGAACTCGCACATCGCTTCACTCCATGCCGACCTCAGGAACATCCGACAGTCCTACCTCTCCACAGCGCAGCCACGGAAGACCCTCATCCTGCCAGCGCACCAACATCGATCCGTACGGCCCCTGTCCGACCGCGAGCGCGAGGAAATCGATGCAAATGCGAAGAAGATGCTACGGGAGCTCAATGCGAGCATACGGAGGCTGGCCGATATAGAACAGGCACGGGCTGACATCGAGGGCAAGGTGATCCAGAAGAAGTTCGTGCGCGGACTGGGGGCACTGGGTGTTTGGGCCTCGGGTGGCGCGTTGACCGGCAAGTCGCCCGAACGCGCCGCGGCCGAAGACCGCGCCAAAACGATTAGCACACACCGCGATGGCGTGCTGTGGCTCCTGCGACACCGCTTGCAGGAGTGCGTCAAGACGCAGCAAGATATGATGGAGATCCGCCTCATGCGAGAGATGGAGAAGAACCGGAGTGTGCTGGCCAAGGCGCGTGGCCAGGACATCGCCTCTTTACACAACGCACCGAGTCTTATAGAACCACCAGGGAGCACCGCAGACTGGCGGAGTGGAAGCAGCCAGGCACTACCCAGAGAGCGGGCACCAAGTTACGATGTCACAAACGATTTGACGCCGGAGCAGGTCCAGATGTTTGAAAGGGAGAACCAGGACATGCTCAAACACTACGAAAGCACGTTGGATCAGGTCAGGTACGTAAACACTAGGAACGCCGTATCCCAACATCTTGTGTTGTCTGACGTTAACATACGGCGTAGGACGGCAGAGAAATCGTTGCTAGAAATATCCGAGCTTCAAACCCAGCTCATCGACACACTCACGACGCAGTCGGCTGGAATCGAACAGCTCGTGGCCGACTCAGACGCGACAGCAGGGAACGTGCAAGGGGGCAATAGGCAGCTTACACAGGCAACCAAGAAGGCGAGCCCGGCTAAGTACACGTTCTTTGCGACGTGCGGACTCTGCGCATTCTTAATCGCATGGGATCTGATAATATAACAATCCACGATATTATTTCCATGTGACAAGCCTAACTACCGCCCCCATCCCGCTGTGCGTGTAAGCACTGTGATTTACTTATGGTCAATTGTGCGATCACATGCTCTCGAGAGCTGCCATTTAGGACCTGGGTAGGTTATGGTGTACATAGATGGGCTCGGTTAGCTAATTAGTAGCTTGAATGGCGATGACGAAATGGACCTCGGCTTGAACATGAAAAGCGCACTTGAGATGCGGGCTCTTGATAAAAGTTGATCCACCCGTCAGTGTTGAAGAGGTTTATTAGCAAGAAGCCCAGCACACACATCATCGTTCTACTTTGACCCATTCGCTTGCAACGTCAAGGTCTTGCATCACAATTGTTTGACGAAAAGAAGAAGCCTCTTGTGCCTATCCAGCACCTATCCAGTAACCCGAGAACCTGTCAGGTTTTACGCTACTACCTAGTTAGTCGACCAACGCCGGGTTTACTCCGTGTGTATTAAAAGTTAGGTAAGACAATTCCAGTGCCAAATTTCGGTATACACGGCATCTAGCGTCCGTCTAACGGGATTGAGAAACTATACTAAGATTTCTGTTGGTTGGACGATGGATGAGAATTACCCGTTCTAACTGATACAGTAATTGTAAATTGTAGGGACATTCTTGCAATACATACCTTATACTGCGTCACGTAAGAGTTGGGTATCTGGGGA
This sequence comes from Xylaria longipes, assembly GCA_025201785.1. Classification (NCBI taxonomy): domain Eukaryota; kingdom Fungi; phylum Ascomycota; class Sordariomycetes; order Xylariales; family Xylariaceae; genus Xylaria; species Xylaria longipes. Next base: position 102,570 of record MU619796.1, read on the forward strand.
TTTCGAGCTACCTAGGTCGGTACCTAAAGGTAGGCCATTCTCCGCACCCCGCCAATATCCCTCACCCCACTACGAGCTGCCTGGGAGCTTCTGCGTCACTGGCAGCGACACCGGCCCATCGGAAATCAGGCACCGTTACGCACTCCTTCCAAGCCTATCACGCCCACTGTAATCGGGTCAGCCCACACATCGAAAGACGCACTCCACCCCCGTGCATCCGCGTGTCGCAATCATTCCATCCGACCGGTGGAACGAGTATCACCACTACCACTGGCCCCACCTCGTCCTGTGCGACAGTGCTACAGTGCCACGGTAATCTCGAATCCAGCTCTCCCGGTACAGTGGCAGCACAGCAGTCGCAGCGTGCTGTCAGCGCCTATACATTCCCCGACCCCGCCGTGATATAATTTCCTCTCTCATCACCATGCCCCTCCAACCTTCACACCACACTCAGTCCGTCGCGAGAGTCCAATCTCTAGCCCACCAAATGTCGCCGCCCTCAGCAACCAGCTTCTCCGCCGAGGTCGTACCTCGGGCGCCCGAGGATCCTCTGTTTGGTCTTATACGCGCCTTCAAGGCCGATCAGCATCCTACCAAAGTCGATGTGGTATGTTTCGCTCCGTTGGCCGGTATACGACGCAGCCCAGCAGTAGCTTACTCGCTTTCAGAGCGTCGGCGCCTATCGTGACAACAACGCGAAACCATGGGTACTACCGGTGGTCAAAAAGGTATGGCATTCTTTGTAATTGGTATCCTTACCCTAGTTCCCTATACTGTTGTTTCATCGTCGCCTCCAATCAACCAATTGCCCTCGTTCTCCACGATGACACTCCTCGCTCACCGCTCTGGCTGCCACCACAGGCAGACGAGATCTTGCGTAATGACCCCAACCTCGACCACGAATACGCGCCGATTGCCGGCATCGCCTCCTTCACGAGCAAGGCCGCCGAGCTGATCCTCGGCCCCGAATCGCCCGCCATCAAGGAGAAGCGCGTCACCTCTGTGCAGACCATCTCCGGCACCGGCGCCGTCCATCTTGGCGCCCTGTTCCTCGCCCGCTTCTTCCCCGGCACCAAGAAGGTGTACGTCTCCAACCCGACGTGGGTCAACCACAACCAGATCTTCTCCAATGTCGGCGTGCCCGTCGCCCAATACCCCTACTTCTCCAAGCAGACGAAGGGCCTGGACTTCGATGGCATGAAGGCCGCCATCTCTGAAGCCCCAGAGCGATCCATCATCCTTCTCCACGCCTGCGCCCACAACCCAACTGGTGTCGATCCCACCCTGGACCAGTGGAAGGAGATCGCTACCCTTATAAAAGAGAAGAATCACTTCCCCTTTTTCGATACCGCTTACCAGGGCTTTGCGTCGGGTGACCTGGCGAAGGACAACGCCGCCGTTCGTTACTTCGTCGAGCAGGGCTTCGAGCTTGTGATAGCGCAAAGCTTCGCCAAGAACTTCGGCCTGTACGGCGAGCGAGCTGGCTGCTTTCATTTTGTCACTGGTCCAGCACCCGATGCGCCCGAGACGACCACCCGCGTTGCTTCTCAGCTAGCTATTCTGCAGCGGTCTGAAATCTCGAACCCCCCTCTATACGGTGCTCGAATCGTCAGCACGGTACTGAACGACCCCCAGCTCTTTGCCGAGTGGGAGGAAAATCTCCGTACCATGTCTGGCCGGATAATCGAGATGCGCAAGGCGTTGCGCGCAAAGCTCGAGGAGCTCGGTACGCCTGGCACCTGGAACCACATCACGGACCAGATCGGCATGTTCAGCTTCACCGGTCTCACCGAGGCGCAAGCGTTGAAGATTCGGGAAGAAGCCCACGTATATATGACCAAGAACGGCCGTATCAGCATGGCAGGTCTGAACACAAACAACTTAGATTACTTCGCAAAAGCGGTGGACAAGGTCGTCCGCGAGGTCAAGTAGAACCATAATAGACACCCGATGTTATGGCACCTCGATGGGTACGGCCTCAAGCCCTGTCGGCTCATCTCCTGATGAGGGTCAAGTCCCACTTAGTTGCGGGCAGGTCTAGACTACTTTGGCGTATGGGCGGGATAAAAAGGATCGACGCTGGCGGTTGATTGTGTGTATATTGATATCGGTATGAATTGATGACTTGGGATATTTTGATCAACATTTCTACTCACCTCCTCCCCCTACCCTACCATGTGTCCAACGAAAGCGAGCAAATGCACTCCCATATGCACATGCTCAACACCTCTCAAATCCTGGCACGAGGCAACACAGCGTCGATGCCGAGAGGCAGGCCACTGACAAACAAGGGCGGCAAACATAAACAGCCCATGATCGTATCACTTCCCACGTGCGACCTACTCTAGTAAGAATTATAACACGTCCAGGATGATATATGATATCAATCAATATAGACAATTACAGAGAAGCCAGAGGGCATGCTATTGGTATTGTGATGTGATGCATTATTGACGCGTTAAACAAACACGCTCAAGATGATCTCGAAGCTACTTATGTTTTTTGATCAGTACATTCATTATCCACCTTAACTAGCGCTGTTCACATTCACATAGAACTTTGCCCTCTCGCTACTCGACCGTCCCATCCGGACCAACACATTACAATGGTGGTGCATCGGGGTCCATCATGCATTGGTCGACACGCATAAGCTGCTTACCGGAGGCCTTGGCGATCTTGATGAACTGCGGGAGGTAGCTCACGGTGCTGTTGTACAGGTAGTGCATGACGGTGATGCTGCCGCCGGCCGTCACGTCGCGCTGGAAGGCGTCGATCTGCTTCTCGGGCGTCGACGTCTCGGCCCACAGCCAGTCCTCGATGTCGACGCTCCACTGCACGATGTACGGGTCCGGGACCAGGGCGGCGTACCGCTGCCGCATGCGGGCGCCCTCGGTGCCGAAGGGCGGCCGGAAGTACTTGGTGTTCTGGGCTTGGCCGAAGACCTGCGAGACGGCCTTGAGGTCGTTGGTGTACTCCCAGTCGATGGACGCCTCGTCGGCGAGGCCCTCGAGGCCCGGGTGCGTGTAGCTGTGCAGCGCAATCTGGTGGCCCTTGCTCTCCATCTCGCGGTAGACGTTGCTGAGGTTGGTCGAGGGGTCGAGCAGCGGGGCGCCGACGGTGAAGAAGGTGGCCTTGAAGCCGGCCTCGTCGATGACGCGCATCACCTCCTGCGCGTAGGCCGGGTCGCCGTCGTCGATGGCGAAGGCGAACGAGTTGGGCCGCTTGCAGGCGAAGACGAAGGTGCCCGAGGCCAGCTTGACGGGCACCTTGAAGCCCGCCGGGACCTTGTTGACGACCTCGATCTTGGAGAAGACGGTCGCCGTCGTCGAGTAGAAGCCCTTGAGCGCGACGCCGATGACCTTGCTGCGGTCGATGTTGAAGTGGTTCATGGGGATGTAGATGTCGGTGGCCGTCGAGTAGCGCGCCGCCTCGAGCGAGTCCCACGTCGCCGGGTACGGCATCGCGTCGTTGTCGCACTTGTCGTTGTGCTGCTGCAGCGCCACCGTGAACTTGTTGCTGCCCGTGTACGCGATGTGCAGGTAGGCCCCGTCGTACGAGCGCATGTCCAGGCACGTCGCCGAGATCTGCGTCTGCCACGTCAGGTCCGCGTCCGACGTCTGCAGCGTCATCGTGTTGCGCTTGAACGTGATCTGGAGGCCCTCATCTTCGGTGCCGTGCCACTGGCCGAGCGCGTTCGTCTCGCCGTTGCCGAACGTGTCGATGACGAGCGCCGTGGCCGTGGAGGACGGCGCCGGGACCGTGGCCGTGGGCTCCTGGGGCTGCTTGATGGGCGGCGCCACGTACTCGGCCACCGTAGTGTTGCAGTATATGGCAATCGGGCCTAGCTTAACCGCCTTGTTCAAACCCGAGAAGATGACTTGGGTGAACTTGCTGTAGTCGAGACCGGAGAACTTGCTGAACGGGATCGAGTACAGCTGCTCCTTGCCATTGAATGTCCAACCGAGGCTCTTTGTCGTCACCACCACGTCCTTGGTCGAATCGCCGCTACACACGTTGTCTTTGCTCGACGACAACGTCACGTCGAACGTCGTGCCCGCGGCTGCTGTGATCCGCAGCGAGACACCACCGTAATTCCGGGCATCGAAGCAGCCGAGCTGCGAGTAGAAGTACGAGTCCGTGTCTGTCGGCGTGAGCGTCACCGTGTTGCTGGTGACGACGACCGACTTCATTGTGCCGTCGTCGCTAGTCGGCTTGAGCATGGCGTTATAGTAGAGGAACGTCAGCCGCGACTGCGATGCCCAATCGTCGATCAGCGAGAGCTCGCAAGCGGCAGCTGCCCTGGATTCAACTTCGGCGTGGTCCGCGGCAGCGCGGAGCGTGACGCCTTCTAGCTCGTCACGCTTCCCCCATCCCCACGGATCGTCGTCGTCCCATGGGTCGTCTCCCCATGGGTCATCCGGCCAAGGCGTGGGCGTCGGAACACGACGCGTCGTACTACTAGTTGGAGTAACCGTCACGGTGATGGTAGTAACGCTGCTGGTGGGAGCAAGCGTAGGCGTAGGCGTAGGACTAGGCGTGGTAGCCGGCGGGTCACCAGGGGGCGCGACGGCGGCGCAGACTAGCTGGAAGTTATCCAGCTGCCATTCGTTATCGGTTCCGCTCACGCCGGCCGAGAAGCCGTACCACACGAACCCCACGGTACCGGCGAGACTCGCGTTGGTCCAGCTGCTGAGCGGGACTGTGATGGTCTCAAGGGAGCCGCTCAGGCCATTTATGGTATAGTAAGAGCTCTGGTACTCGGCTGCCGAGCAATTGGCCTTGGTCTGTAGCTCGAGCGAGACTGAGGCCGCCTCGGGCCCTTTGATATAAAAAGAGACACTGTCATATCCGAGTGCGACGGTGTCTATGCACTCGAACTGCTCGTACAGGTACGCGGTGTCCTGTTGACTGGGGATGAAGGTAAGTGCACCGCCGTCTGTGTTGGTTGAGTTGAAGGTGGCGTCATCTAGATATGTTCAGTCCCGTTGAGTGTACCAGTGTATGCTTTCCGTCGCGAAAACGTCTTACCGCTTGTGTCCCCAGCCAGCGAATTCTTTCCCTCCAACCACGATGAGAAATCATCGATTATGAGATGAGCCGTGCATGCTTCCGTAGGGATATCCCGCCTTTGCGGAACAGTAGTCGACGACACCCCATTAACAAGCAGTGCCGCGGCAAGGACAGGTAACAGCATGTTTATTGTTTGACAGGCCAAGCTGCGTGTGCCCCAGGATAGACAGAGCCACAGAGCGGTCGGTCTAGGGAGGTACGAGAACGATGACAGCGAAGCTCGTATTTAAGGCGCCAGAGCTCAGCTCCTCCAAATCCCAGGGCGCGGATCGACAGGGCCAGACCCTCTCCTGGGAGAATATTGGGTTACATGACAGGAACAACGCCTCAGACTAAATCTTCAGTTGCCGACGTTTCTGGCGACAAGGTTCTCCACACAACGTACAATCTCAAAGGCACATGAGAGGCCGTCCACAAGGACCGTCAGTTCCGTATTTTGGATCGCGGTATGTCTTTTTAATGTCGTGGCACTGAATTTCCCCGGTTTAGTTTTTACTCGCCGCGAAGCTCTCGGCTGCACGTTCCTAATTTGCAGATCCTATTGCTACCTAAATATGACGTGTCATATCATACAATTCTAATGGGTTTTGGGGTCGTAATTATGTCGTCGACACCGATATTTCGTCAACGTTTGCACCTCTATACCTCGCCAAATGTTCCCCTTGCCTTTCTAGGAACTTCGTGCGCGGTTCAGCTACACGTAAATGAGACTGTGAAGCTTGCTAATCACGTCCATGTTTCCGCCTAACATGTTCGAGCCGCAAATTCTTGGCATACCTCCAAGCGAGGATTTAATTCATTTTTACCGAGTCGGAGAGAGATAGCCTAGCATCCGAAGGTTAGCAGTCGCCCCTGGCTCTATATGTGAGATGGCACGATGAAGTAACAAGGCGACCACACGCACTTCTCTCTATCGACCGCGAATTCAATATGGAGAGTCGAAGCGGCAGTAATAAAAGGTCTGGTACAAACAGGCTCTGGTTGTCGTTAGCCTAATATATATGCACGGGCATGTGTTGCGCGTAAGATGCTCCAAGGTAAACGAATTGGCAATGATCGGCGTCTAGATGGAGGAGAAAAGCGTTGTGTCGCTGTTTCTTTCGTAATCCGCTGCCTCGGACACCGTCTCGCATGCTACGTGAACGTTGCTTCGCTTAGGCCTCTCCCGCATTGCTACTGCATGAAATATTGGCCTGGATCCCGACCTTTGTGCAATTTAACCATGCATGATATCAGCCGGTCTTGGCCAGAAAGGAAAAGATCTGGAAAAGCCGGTCGAGTGCCCATTGGACGGGACCCCTGATTAGATTACGTTTGGGGATTTGAATCATTTAATTGCATTGTTGCATGTTGACGTAGGATTGGCGCTGTCGTGATTCGTCTCCAATGTGTTGTAGGCAATTGAAGCAAAGGGGGTGTTTTTGTAGGTATAGCTACCAATTCACTCAATTACTATCCGCGTAACCTAAATACACGTAGCCCTCTGTTGAGTATTTACTATTCAAAAATATCTCGCGTTATTATCGTTGTCCTGTTGAAAGAATAGGATTTGATGCCGAAATTGTGACTCTGTCTCTGTTCGGTGATAGTGCCCAACCTCCTTCTGGAGTTGGCATTTAGTTACCGAAAACGGCAATGGAGGCGCGTATTAGCCAATCAGCTTTCTGCAAACTATGCAGTAAGTTGAAGACGTCACGCTGACCAATGGCCCCCAATGGCGCTCCAAAACGAGTACATAATCGCGAGAAGTCCTGCATAAGACTACGTGTGATCATCTCTCCTCGTTGTCCCATGACCCGCCGCTTCTTTGGTTGGTATCTGTACGCTCCAATAGCTACTGATTCTCGATACTGTAGACAGCCGGCGATGGAGACGTCCAGTCAGGCTTAGCCGGTAATTCGGATGAATCGCTTGTGCCTGGCAAGATTCGCCATATCCCGTCGACGATCATTGCCGTAATAATGCCCGGTAAAACTGCATATATAAGTCAGTTGCTGAAGGCTATTTTTCTCATCTTCACAATATGCAACGTCCCATGAGTGGACTAATTACACCGTGACCTATGATCGGCAGTGAGACGAAATATCGGGTTGTCTTGCTTAACGGCAATCCCATGATTTCTCGTGTTAGGAACTATGCTAACAATATCAGCTTAGTATTTTGATTTGTTTAGTTGCGTTGCCGTACGCAGATGTGAATAATTCCAGATGAATGATTTAGTGCGTGATAGGTGTGCCAGTTACACCTCTCCCATACCATGGCTGTCAGGATCTCGTATATGGGGTAGGTATAGACTCTTGTTGTTGCGTGAAGGGTTCTAATTACCTTCGTGGGCTAGTCTTCGGCTATATACATATATTCCCTTTGTTCTATCATCAATATCGTGACAATGGCAACGGATATTTCGGCATGAAACTCAGCATTGCCAGTGTGTAGAAGAAGACCGAGAAAGAAATTCAACATACCACTTAGGCGTTCCAATATTCTGCTGATCTGTTAGATATACATTACAGCGGTCTTGTACAGGAACCGTGTGGTTAGAAATGACGTTCTTAATAATCATGATTGCTATTGAGTTCGCCACTCTCTCCCCTCTATCAAAGGTTCAGCGTTAAGGAACCTATTTCATCGTTTATTTCGCGTAAGATCCACATTTGTTATATATAATTGAGTGATTAGGGGTTGGGTGCATCAGCAGACGAAGGCGCAATAAATTCACTAACAGCAGTGGTACTATTAGCCCAACTCAATAGCATATTTTTGTTACGTAAAGAAAACTCGGTGTATGCAAGTTGTAAGATTAAAAGCTTATTATCGTGGTATTCTATGTTGTGCGTTTCCGTAGTTCCAAACCGAGGCAGTTATAAAGATTAACGTACTGGGCTCTAGCAAAATCGATGCTCATTTGATTAGTCATGGATAGCAGTTATGGTATCGATTATTCCCTTCAAGTGGGTCCTATCTACGACATACACTCATTAGAGTATGATTCGTTGTTTCACAAACGGCACACTAATTCGATTTATGAGCAAATGATTTAGGATGCCATTTTAAACTTAAAATGGTTTTATCTGCTCCTGACAGCTATAGTATACAGGAAGTTGGATAACCCTGGGACTACTTCATATACAATTATGACTGCGTTGAATTTCAATGTAAACAATTATCTCTATTCTACGAATAAACACTATTAATGTCTATTTTATAGGTTTTATCTCCGGCCTCATAGGTTCCTAGATTGTGATAATTTAGGCTGTAATAATTAGTCTTTCGTTAAAAGCGTTTTATTATCCTCATGTATGCTAAAATAAAGTAGGACACAACGGAGTTCGACGCTCTGGGTTGTCATACAAACTTGTAATAGGTTTAGTTTGTATTGTTCATTGGCTAGGCAAGTGGTAGCTATTGAGGACAAACCGCCCAAGTAAAGTTTGTAAAAAGCATATGCTTCCGCGGGAGGGTCAACTTTAGAGAGACCATTCACTCTCATATAAGCAGAGAAAAACCTGAAGGAACTAAAAGACTCACAGAATAGGACACATGTGAAGGAATTTTGTATATCAAGTGCATTACTGATAGATTATTGTAATTAGCCAGAGAGATGAATCGGGTGGGAAACACCTAGAGTATAAATACCATCTTTTTAAACGAATGAATAATACCAGAGTTAAATGAAAAGATTTCGACACACTTGCTCTATGTAAACAATACCTCAGACCACGGCATAAGGATCTATGTGAGTTGTTGGACTTTCTTGTCACGGCTACAGTGAATATGATTAAATATCCTCTCTAATAAAAGAGAGAAAATGCAAGTTTAATTAGTGGACCCTCTCTAACTTCAAGCTGATAGGTGTGATATACACCCCCGCTACTGACGTTTATATTTCCCATAAACTGGTGATATGGATGAGTCTGCGTAACGCGAATAGAGGCTTGAGACTTTCGAGGTGGAAAGAGATGAAAGATTTTGTCTATAAAACTAATGTCGCTCTCTGTTTCCAAGTATAATTCTTTTTCCTGCCAAGATTGTCATTCAACACTGCCGCTGTCGGTTGCGGTGTTGAATGATTAATAACTTATCCTGTGGGATAATTATTGCCACATGTTCTTGAGTCAATACTATGCACGCCCTTCAGTTCTTTTTCAGTATCCTGAGACGGACTATACGAGATCAAAGGAGGCAAGGGGAAGTGGAAGGGTAATTCAGGGTATAAATATGTCGTGCATCTTCCACCTAGAGCAAAATGGGTTCGACATCTTCAAGTACCCTTGATCGCATAGAAAATTATATCAATGTGGGTATTCTGTCAAGCTCTTTATCGTGAGGCTTTATTGCATAGTAAATTTATAGTAGTGGTTCTTTCTATATATACAGGTGCTAGGATTTCTCGGATCCTAGGGAGGCTCAGGAATCAATTGATTTATCAATTAAGCCCTAAATACTAACTACCTCTTCCCATTTAAGTCTATCTATTCACTCTGGCCAAATCGCCTGACATGGGGATGCTATACCAGCCCCCGAACGAGGATTGTTTGCTATAAACTAGCTCAAAGATTCATAAACCACTAGGTAGCGTAGATTTTAGAACCTAAAGACTTCAAATAGCTAACAAATAAAGCCGCTTCTGCTGTAGCCAACAGATTGTTATAAAGTATTTAAGAGCTTCTCATAGTATATTAAAGGTATATATGGAAAAGTCGAGGCTATATTTATAAAGAATAACAAATCACAATCTAACCCTTTGTGTGATGGGTTGCGATTCTAATACCTCTTAAAAATCTGTAAACTCCTTACATATAAAACTATTAGCCCTTAGTTTTAACCCCCGCATCAACTATAGCCGCGACTAGCCATATGCCCGTAAGTAGATCTCGCGTAGGTGTGGAGTAGCGATCATATATAGGAAGTAAACCAGTACACTCTTTAGTAATGATCTCTTAAAGTATATTCAAGTAATCTATCTTCTTAAATTTAAATAACTAAAGAGGTTCTCTAGTACAGCTATATATATATAAGATTTACTAGACTAAAGTTAATCCGCTTTATTTTATATAAGGATTAGTTAAAACCTATTTATCCGTAACATACCCCCTAGTTTTAAAGCTATTTAAAGCTTTAAAGCTAACTAAAAAACGGAATAAATAAATAAAATAAATAATAAATATAAAAATCGCAGGGAGTAGTACATCCGTATTTTTATAAGCTTTTTTTTGCTGTAAAAGCTTTATATCCGTATTTTTATATTTTTTATATATAAAAAAAACTATTATTACTAATATAGTTAACGTTTTAAAAAAATGTTCTCGAAAACCTTTATATAAATATTTATTTGCTTTAAACTATAGTTGTTTTTTATATTTATAATAAGCTATATAGCTTATTTTTTTTAGCTAAATAGCTTTTTTTTCTTTTTTTTTTTTTTTTTTAGCCCTTATATATATATTTTTTATAAATAATTAAAGTAATTTTACTACTAGCTATAAAATATTAGCTAACTTAAGTGTAATTATAGCAAAAAATATTAAAAAACTTTCTGCTGTATAAGTTATTTTTTTTTTAATATTTTTAGCGTTATTTTACTGCTTGTTTTAGCTTTAGGAGCAGCAAATTAATAGTTTAAGTAGGCTAACTATAAATAATATTATTATTATTATTACTATATTGGCCCCCGCTGCCCCCGGCTTGCCCCTGGGCACTTTATAAGTGCTCTTTTAGTTGTATAAAATTATCGCTAATTGTAGAAGCAGCTTATAGCCCGCTGCTACTGCTGCTGCCGCCTTTTTTACCCCTGTTACTACTACTATTAACGCTATTAAAAACGCTGCTACTGCTTATTATACTTTTTAAGTTTTAGCGAACGCTTTAGCTGCTGCTGCCGGCTCGCCCGCTTTACTCGGCTCGGTTAGCTTTCCTGGCTTTGCTTCTGCTACCCCTTAACGCGTGCGCTAAAACCTTTAAATCCATGTTTAGGGCGCTTGTTATACGATTTTTTACGCTAACTATTTATTATCGGCCCTCGCGGGCAGCTTTTTTAAAGCTTATTACGAAAAGCTAATAAGTAGTATTTAGTGCTATAAGTATACCTCCGGGCATTTTTATCGGCCTTTATAAATACTTTTTATATTTTTTTAATCTGTTTATTTTATATTAACTTATTTATTTAAAAATCTATATGTTATTTTTATAATAACATGTTTAATTGCTACCTTTAAAGGTAGCGCTGTTAAAAATATTAGTATATTTTTTTCCGCTTATTTAAACCCTTTTTAGGAAATCGTTGCTTAACAGCTAGTAAAAGGTGTTATATTTACGCTTGGTTTACCGAGTGCTTTTTAAAATCTCGCCCGTTAAATTCCTTAGCGCTGTTATTACCCCTGCGCTTGCTGCCGCGCCCGCGCCTGTGCCCGTACTAGCTCCTGCTTTTACGCCTACGCCCGTACCTGCCGCTGCCGCTGCTTTTAGTGCTGCCCCCGCTACTTTTAACGCTTACTATTGTTTCCGCGAAACAATTATAAGTTTATTAGATTTAATATAGTTTTTTAGGTTTAGTTTTACTAGGGCTTTAGCTTATAATTTTTAAAATTATTTTATATTAGTTTAAAAAGGGTTTTTTAGCTTAATAATAGTTATATTTTTTTATTTTTATATAATTTGTTATATATTAAATAATATATATTTTATAAATTAATTAGCGTATAAAAATACTTATATTAAACTTTTAATAAGTTTTTAATAAGCTTATCCGCTAGTATTTAATTAATAAACAAATAAACAACTTTAAAAAAGCCTTTACGGTATTTTTGTTTTATTTATATATTTTATATATTTATATAGTATAGCCGAGTATTAATTTTTTTATTTTTTTTAATTATTAAGCAAATTGTTTAAATATTATTTAAGTAAATTATTTATTTTTAGCTAAGCTTTAAAATAATATTTTTAAAAAGCTTTTTTAAAGCTATTATTTTTACCCTGGTTAAGCTTAAAATATTAATTTTAGTTTTAATAGTAAATATAAAAATAGTATTTTATTTAATAGTTTTTTAAAAAATCGTACTTTTAAACAAAAATATAATATACTTATAAAATAATTTTCTTGTTTTTTTATTATTATTAAATAAAGTATCCTTAGCTATTAGTAGCGCTTATACGCTTTGTTTAGTTTATCCGTAAATAATTTTTAAAAACTTAATATAATAAAAATATTTAATTACTTAATTAGCTATAACTAAGTATTTTTAGCTAAAGTTAGTAAAATATTTTAATAGTTAAGCTGCTATAAAGGCTACGTTTAACCTTATTATAATTATAGTATATAAAATTAATTTTATACGTTTTTAAAATATTTTTACCTAAGCTTTAAAAGCTTTTCCGAAGTACTTTATTAGCTTTTTAAAAAATAAAAAAATAACTAAAATTTAACTACTATCCGCTAAATTATAGCGGAGTATAATTTTTTTAATATATTAATTATATATTAAAGATATTTTTCGCGTTTTTTTATCCTTTATTACTTTAATCCTTAAAAACCAGCATATATTACTTTGTTTTTTAATTTTATATACTTTTTTAATTCTATTAATTATTTTTTAAGCTTGTTTTTTATAATCGCAGTAATATAATATTAAAAAGTTATTTATATAGAATATTATATATATTTAACGATTTTTTAAATAAAATAAACAGGGCTTTTTTAATAAAGCAATTAAATAAAAAAACTTAAAAATAAACGTAAACTTTTTATACTATAGCAAAGGAAAGTTTCGGAGCTTATATAGCGTTTTGTTAAGCAGCGCTACTTTATTCTTCTGCTTAAAGCTATTTAACAACTCGCAGGCTATAAGCTCCTCGCTTTTTTTAAAAGTATTTAAAAAAGCTAAAATTATATTAAACTATTTTACCTCTAGGTCGAACTATATAGCTATAGCTATTATAATTTTAAATATTTTTACTATAAATATTATAATATAAATTAATTAAAACATATTTTTATATTAAAAATTTCTTTAAACTATTAAACACGCTTTATAAACCTTTAAATAACCTTTTTTATTAAACTTATATATAAATATTTATTTTAAAAATAATAAGTTATATTTTATTTTATAGCATAGTATAATTGCTATTACTTTAAGCTTTTAAAGGTTAGCGATTTTTTTAGCTATATTTTTTCTAAAATAATCTTTTAAAAAATACTTAGTTAAATCTTTTTATATTTTAAAAAGTGGCTTAAAAAGATTGTTTCGGTATATTTAGGGCTAAAAAACAGCCTTAAAACGTTCTGCTTTATATTAATCTACTGTTGTTATAAACACTATATATAAGGTTTTATATTTTTAGTTGTTTTAATAAATCGTTTTTAGCTAATTAAGCAAAAAAGTTTTTAAAAAGTTTAACTAAGTATAATTACTTGGGAGGTTTATTTTATGCTTCCCGTAAATCTATTTAATAAAAGCAATAAATACTATAGTATTTTTTTAGCCTTTACCCGCTTTTAGGTCTTTAAAGGGTTTTTTTTTAATTTTTTAGCTTGTTTTTACTGTTATTAAATAGATTTTACGGTTATATTTTTACTAAGCCGGCTGCCCGCTTACTACTATTATATTCTCGGCTAAGTTTTTTTTTTTTAATAAGTTGGCAGTTATTTTTTTTTTTAATAAGTATACTTTTTAAAAAAATTATAAAGCTTTGCTTTATAGTTTAGCTAGTTCTAATAGTTCTTTTATTTAATTAAAATCTTTATTATAAGCTTTAATTAATTTAAATTATTCCTTTGCTTTAACAAGTTGCTTTACCGGGTTAAGTGTTTGTTAAAAAGTTATAAGTTCCTGCGGCTAATTTTTAAAAACTTCTAGGCTTTTTTTACCCTGTTTTTTAAACGCTTCTACCTTTAACTTATATTTTTTTAGTTAGCTTTTAAATAATAAGTTATAAAGTTAAAAATTACTTTTGGACTTGCTAGGAGTATTAGCGCTTGGTTTATTTTATTTTAATAGCTTTTTATTTTATACGTTTATTATTTTAAAAAGGTTTTTAAAGATTAGTTTAACGTTAATATTGTTTATTAAAGCCGTGTTAATTTTAATAATATGTTTTTTTTAATTTTTTTAATAAAAAATCTCCTTATTAAAGCATATATCGCGCGTAATAATTACTTTATTTAATTAAAGGATTTATATATAATATAAGTTAAAAGTTTAGTAGCTAACTAAATAGCTTATATAAGCTTATTAATTTATTTTATATACTCGCTTATACTTATTAGCTAGCTTGTTTTTTTTTACTAAATATACTTTATATTTAAATATTTAAATTAAGCTTTAGTTAAGTTATAAGTTAATTTTCCGGCTAATTATAAGCTTAAGTAAATACTATTTAAAATACTGCTTAAACTAAGTTAAAAGTATTTTATTAAAGGTATATAGATCGTAAACTTTAAATAAGCTTTAATTATATAGCTATATAGCTGTATAAACTACTTTTAGCTAAAGCTTTTTAAGTAGTCCAACACCTTTTAATATTTTAATAGCTTTATTAATTATTTTTTAACCTGCTTGCTTTCTTTTGTTTACTAGCTTTTTTATATAAGCTAAAAGAAGCTTTAAATTAATTTTTTTTTTTTCTGCTTATTTTTAAAAGTTTATAAATTTTTTTTTGGAAATTACCGTATGTTTTTTATTGCTTTAAAACTTATAAATAAGGAGCTTATAGTAGCGTTTTACCTAGTGCTTAAACTTATAAAAAGTCTTAAAGACTTAAGGTCTTATTTTTTAAATTAAAGTAAATATATAAATTATCCTATTATATTTATCCTTAATTATAAATATTTAAAAGCTTTTATTATACTTTTATAAGTAGTTGAATAAATTTTAGTTAGCTTTTTAAAAAGGTCGTACAGCATGCTTTTTTAAAACCTTTTAAAATATAACTTATAAAGCGTATGTTCTAGCGCAGCTTTTATATTTTACTTTTTTTATTCTTTTAATTTTAACGTTTTTTATATGCTTTACTAATGCTTTAAAAGCTTTTAGGCTTAAATAACTAAATTTTATATACTAAACTTCTTTAATATTTTTACAGGGCTTCGGTTAATCTATAAAAAGCTTTTACGGGCGTTTTTTATATATTAATGTAATTAGCCCTGCGGCGTTTAATAAAATCTTTTGAAGTATTTTATTAGTATTAATTACTAAAAAACCGTTTAAATAAAGTATAATAGGGCTATATTTAAAAAAAACTAAGTTATGCTTTTTAATTAGTTTTTTTATAAAAATATTTATTTATAAGCTTTTATATTTAAAAAAGTAGTTTAAGCTACAATATTAGATTTTTTTATTCTTAAAGCAAGCTTTTAAAATAATATTTATATAAAACCTTTTTATTAGTATAACGTTTTTTAAAATTAAGTTGTTTTTATTTTTATTTTAAGCGTTTGTTAATACGTTATAAATAATTTTTTTTTTTTTACTTATAATAAAAAAGCTTGTTATATTTGTTTTTATTTTATTTTTATCGGCAAAAAAAATAAATAAACTTTTTTTTAGTAGATTTTTATTATTAATAAAGTATAAAGCTTTATAGTTGTTTAATATAATGTTTTTTAAAAGCGGGTAAAAGTTATACTTAAAAGTAGTATATACTTTTAATATTATATTAAACTATTATAAGAAAGATCGGTTGATAACTATATAGGCTAGATTAAGATTAAGCTATTTATTTATACTTGCTTTTTTATTAGCTTGTTTTTAACAGGTATAGCCTTTTTTAACAGCTTATCCCGATCTTTCGATTAGTTTACGTAGGTTTAACTAGCGCGTATAACCCTAACTAACTTTAATATTTTTAATTAGCTCTGCTAAAAAGGTTTTAATAAGTTTATTACTAGATTTTATTATTACTTTTTATAAACGTTTATATTTATATAGTAGCTACGTATAAATGCTTTTAAGGTTTAGTAAATAAAGGTATTAATATTCTTTATGCTAATATAAGCCTTTTTTGTTAAATAATTTACTACAAGCTTTATTTTATTTTTATAATTAGTTTAAAGATTTTCTACTTAAAAAAGCAAAGATCCTTTTTTTATTATGTTTACTTTTAAAGAGCTTTTTATAGATTAACGTGGAAAAAACCTTTTTATATTGTTTAAGGGTTACTATAGGTTTACTTAGCTGCTTGTTTATAGTTAAGCTTGCGAGCTGTTAACAAGCTTAATCTAAAGCTATTTTTACTTTAATTGCTTTTAAAAAGCTTTTTATTATAATTATTTTTTTAATTTTTACAAGATTTAGTATTTGGGCTTTTAAAAATACTTTATATTAGCTTATGTACTAGGTTTTTAGCTTAATGCCCCCGCTAGTAGCTTTTTTAAACGTTTTTTTATACTTTCAGAGAACTATAAACTCCGTAGCAGACTAAGTAAAAGCTAAATAATTTTTTATCGCTTTTACTATAGCTTATAAGTTAATTGTTTTGTTTATAATAAGCTTTGTAGTAATAAATGTTATAATTTTTTAATTAATTATATTATTAACTTAGTTAAATATTATTATATATTTGTTAAACTAAGTTAACTAGGTTAAAAAAATAAAAGGAAAAGTTCGGATTTATTTATCTAGCTTTAACTTAATCTTTTTATTTATAGTAATAGCGGGCAACTTATTTGCTTTAATTTTTTTATTAACTATGGCTTTTGTTATAGCGCTTTTTAAAAGAGCTATTAAAATATAGCTAAACATATAGCTTATATTAAAAGCTTCCGGGTTAATTAGCTCTTATACGCTTTGAATGGATATATAGAATTTTAATTAATTAATTTAATTAGGATAGTTATATTAGGTGTAAAGTATCACGTTTTTAGCGATTTTATTATTTAAGTTAATAAAAAACATATTAATTAAGATAACTTTATTAAAATAATTGTTTAGCGATTTTGGGTAAATATTTAAAATAAAAAGTAGGATTAATAAAATGCTTTTTAGTTAATTGTTTTAAAAATTTTAAAACACTAGTTCTTGTTATAAACCAGGCTTATAACTTTTACGTAAGTATAAAGTAGTGATTATATATAAAAAATAAACTAGTGCACTTTTTAATAACGATTTTTTAAAGTATATTTAAATAATCTATTTTCTTAAATTTAAATAACTAAAAAGGTTCTCCAGTGCGGCTATATATACATAGGATCTACTGGACTAGAGTTAATCCGCTCCATTTCGTGTAGGGATCAGTTGAGACCCACTTATCCGTAACAGTAGAAGTTGCCGCACGGATCCAAGGGATGGAACCATATTTGAGACCTTGCGAGTAGCGAATTGCATATTCTTATCATGTAAATAATCATATAACAGAAAGTAGAGCTTTTCGTTAAATCGTATACTGCTTGATATTCCTGAGACAGCTATACCATAGTAAAAAAGAAAGCAAGAGAAAGCCAGGTAGAGGAATGGCTTGATGAGTTGTGATGCGCTGGCTATGAAGGTAAGGTCCCCTAGCCAAGTCAGTGCACTGGATAAACTAGTACTGTATTAAAGAAAAGCAGAACTATTGAACCTTTGATCTGTAGGATTAAGCTGGACGTGTTGGATGAGACCAACACTATGGTACTTTGCACCTTCAATTTGATGCAGCATACTAACCTAGTCCGCCATGAAGTTTCGTAAGTACCCGCAAAATTCCTTCTTTCGTTCGAACTATAATAGATCACGAAGCGATTGCTCCTCATTTTTTCTCACGCAACGTTTAGCCCGCATACATGCTGTATGCGGGAGACTTAGTAAAGGGTGGTTATTGTAAGTGTCATCATTCGAAAGCCAACCAAACGTTTCACGACCGATTCATTATTACATGATCATAATCATGCTACTTCTGGGGCACACGCTTGCTCTAACCACCTTGTAAAGTTCGTCGAGGGCACATCGACAGTCCTCCAAAACAGATCAGATGCCCAAATGACAATAGGAAAGTATAGTGTGGTCGAGACCACAAAGCTGCAAGTGTAGGGCCAGAAGCCTTCATCGCCAATGTAGCCCCAGCATCCATGTATCAACCACTTCCCTATTGTACGATTTCCAAGACCATGAACCAGGTAGAGAGCGAAACTAATTCGACCGAGATATCTAGCTGGACGAGTCATGAAGATAGCTTGGACGGTCGGCATAAACACCATAGCACCAACACTCAGGATTGCGCCAATAGCCAGCCAAAAGCGACGGCGATACGCAGTATATGGCCAAATATTCTGGGACCACATGTAGCCCGGAGTGGAGGTTGCGCCATCACGTGGGTATCCGCATAAGTAAAGCCCTAGGATCAACGTGAGGATAAGAAAGGCCTTAATCGATTTCGTCCTTGATAGGTTGGTTCTTCTTGACGCCCACACTTCAACTTCGGCCAGCATCATACCCGCTACGAATAGGGAAATATCCCAACGTTTATGAGCGAAGGAATGAATTAAGACGAAAAGTTCAACAGTCATGCGCACCGAGGCTCGTGCTTTCGCTAGGCCAAGTACCAAGAGAAACACGACCATCGACCCTCGAAATTCCACTGCAATAGACCATAATTGAGGGTTATAAAAGCCATAGAAATTGGCATCCCAGTCCCAGGGATTGGACTCGGCATCTAGATAGTCGAGGTAGGCATGGAAACTGTGGTGAAACCGCTTTCCATCTACTTTAGAAGGGACAGATACAAGGCCTAGGCAGACGCAGATGAAAGCCAGAGTGCTGGAAGCGAAGGATGGAAGGTATAATCGTATTGCTCTTCGAAACGTAAGTGACGTAAGTCCGGAAAAGAGTTCATTGTACTCCAGCTTATACATCCGTTGTATGAAACGATGCGTCAGCACGAACCCGGAGACAACAAAAAATACAGCGACCATGGCTGCGCCAGAGAAGATCAGTCGGACAAACGGAAGTAGCCAGAACGATGTGTTTCCCTCATAACCCCAGCCCGAGTTGACAGCCGGATAAGAATTATGACTCCAATGGAGTACGAAGACGATCAAAGAAGCAACCCCTCGAACCCCGTCGAGGTACTCGGTGGTATGTTTCCTTTTTGGTAAGGCCATTTCATCCATGCGTGCCGGCTTCTGTGCCGTTCGTGAGAGAAAGCTCGGCTTCATAGCTGCCCAGACATGCCTTGGGATTCCTCGCAACGAAAGGGAACCCCTTGATATGTACTCAGCCGTCTTCTCTCGGGAAGAATTGGGAAGTATACTTAATGGACGAACTCGCGGCGTACATGGCGGTGGTCGCTGTGCAGGTCGTTGATGTGAATCTAGACTCAGAAGAAGAATAGATGCTAAGGCTAAGGTAGAGCCAAATATTAAATAGAATTGTAATAGTCGGCGACAATGCGTTGAGAAGGCGGGAAAATCTTGGAATCTTCTGCTTATTCATTAATTAGGAATTAAGACGAAATGGGCAGGAGTGCATTTCTTGGGTCTATTTGTCTTCAAGTCATTCATACAGCTGGAAAATAAGGTGCTCATACCGAAACCGCTGACCTGGAGATCATGGAATACTCTACTAAGGGGATCCTCACATCTATTACATATAGTCAGGGGCTTACGGACTACAATAATTTACAAGCGTAGATCATTTTCTTAGCCGTCCTAGCGCTTGCCAAGAGATTAAAATTAAACTTTGCTCATGATAGGTAGATGATTGACATAACCAGGCTTAATTTTGTCTGGACTGAGAATGTCGATGTCAATACCTAAAAATTAAACAAGGCGTTATGGTACAGAAGCAAAAGAGGCCCAAGCTTTACTGCCCATATTCTATGTTTGATATATATGTATATATTAACAATGTGCAATAATAACCACAAAGAATTATAGAATTGGAATCTCGACACAGAGAGCTGTGCCAACCTTGAAGCGCGCGACACTACTTTATATTTGCCGTTCGACCCAATACCGGACTAATGTTTCTGAACCTTCGTAGGCCCACACTACATTAACTAGGTTAGGTAAGTCCTATATCTCAACACACTATAGGATCAAGGGTCTATCAGTGTACCATGTATAGGTAGTCACCCAACTCAACGCATAGCCAGGCTATTATTCTACACACCTAGCCAACTGGGAACTAGAAACTTCTAATTCCAACATAGCCCTTCAAGCGTTTATTAAATCACTTGATTAATTAACCCCCCATAGCTTTACTCGCCGCAACGACTTTAGCACTTGTAAACTACTTGCGATGTAATTTTTGAAGGAGCGTTCTGCAGCAATGCCAAGACGCCAGATATTAGATCGCCACATGCAGATTGGGGACCCCTTTCAACAGTTTGATTATCTATAATATTAGTATGCGCATCTATATTGTTACTATGCACCGGAATGATCGACGGCGATGGAATGGGCTCAGCCGGCAGAGATCATGTATTATCCCTTTTCGGTATATGAACACACGACATGGGCACGCGACCGCTCCCGACAAGTTAAAACGATAGTACCAGCGTGCTCTTGGCATACGCACCACCAATTTGTTACCTCTCCATAGCTGTATACCTTTCAGAGAGTACATAGCGGAAGAGAAGTTTGCTGCGCCTTCACGGCAGGACTCACCACCCTCTCCGATGGATCAACGCACATTTCACTGCCGGCGGAACAGGAGAGTCGCCTTTCTAGCCAGCCTCATTCTATTACGCTGGCTCGAGTTATGGAAAGATTGGGGGTCTATCAAGCGTGCTGGGAGCCGCGGGTTCTTACTTGCACGGAATACCTCGTGGTCGAAAGTCCCTACACAATGGGCCCGAGGTGGTGGCTCGGTGGTGTTGCCGAACCTAATAGTCCAAGATGAGACGGATACAGCATCTCAAACACTACAGCAACCCAAGCCCTTTTATGATGACCTGCCCGACGTCATAAGGATACCATTTGAAGAAGCCGTGAAGGATGTCGAGCTGGCGGGCTGGGAGGACGAGTGGTTTTCATCCGGGAACTACAACAAAGACCAATTTGGTCTGTTGGCCGAACCAAAGCTTGACTTTGTATATAATTGGGTCAACGGCTCGGACGAAGCTTTCAGACGTAGCCTGCACGCATACGAGCAGCAGTCGCCTCTCAATGATGCGCAGGGCATCTGGATATCGCGGCACAGTATGAATCGCTACCGCGACTGGGACGAGTTGCGATACTCACTGCGCAGCCTCAATGCGCATGCCAGGAAATTCATCAACAAGATCCAGCTTCTCGTCAACTCGGTTGGAGACAATGCAGCAGCTAGCGACGGTGCAGATATGCTGCCCCAACGACCTGTTTGGCTCAGGGATAACGACGAAACGAATGGGATTGTCCAAGTCCTTGACCAAAAATCCTTTTTCGGGGAAAAGGAGAAAGGGTGTCTTCCTACATTCAACTCCTTGAGCATAGGTAGCTATTTTCCACTTGGATGTTGTACACCGTGTATTTTTTCTCTCCCCCCCAAATACCTTCCTAACACCTTGCGTTATGATGGGGTTCATGACTGACTCTCAAAATCCGTATAGAGTCTCAAATATACATGACCCCATCAACCACGGATCATATGGTTGCTCTATCCGACGACATGTTTCTGGGCATGGACCATGCCGCCTCTGACTTCTATTCACCGCTCTTCGGCCACGTCATGGCCTTCAAGCCCGACCATTACAACGCCAAGTCACTAGGGAAAGGCTCGATGCCGTCATTCGGCGAGAAGCCCTTCGCCTACTACACCTCGTACCTCCTGAACCATCGGTTCGGGGAGCGAAACCGGCACGTCCAGGCGCATTTCGCGCACTCGGTCTCCCGCGCGGTCATGCGGGAGGCCATGACGTCGTTCCCGCGGCCGTCCATGAACGGCGCCTGCCAACGCTTCCGCGGCGAGTACCGCTACCAGATCTACCCGTGGTTTGCAGGCTTTCACTACAGCATCGAGAGGTACCGCGAGGCCCTCATTTGGTCCTTCGTCGCGCTGCGCAGTGACGCCAACTCGGATGGCTACCTAGACAATCGGGAGCGCAGCCAGCTCCTCGCCGCGATCGAGCTCGGACAGCAGGAATTCGCAAAGCGGGATTCCGCTGCCGCGCTTACGACGCCTGTCCCGGTCTGCCTTCGCGACAGAATGTACCTCAAGGTGGCTCGGGTCCTCCGCCAGGCGGGGCTGCAGCCGCCCAATGTCAATGTGAACGTGCTGTGGACCGCGGTCGACGGCCCCGAGACCATACGCAAGGTAAAATGTGATCATTTTAGTGTCGACAAGTGCCTGGGCGATTCGTTCGCGTCCCCGCTCTCTGACGAGACGTCCAGGAACCCGGACTTCGCAGTGTCCAACGTCTTCGCGCGCCTATCCCACGCGCACCCGTCCTGCGGCGATTGTCTATTGAAGTTCGCACTGTCGGCCGTCCCGCGCGGCCTCGAGCCCCTATTACCATCCGCTGATACCAAACCGAAGGACCGGGATGTTATCATCAGGGCACTGAAGAAATACCAGCATACCATCGTCGATACAGACACGATGAAATTTTTCATGGTCAAGGACGCGGAGCAAGCTAAGGCCGAGCTGCTTGAACGGACGATAGAGAGGGGCACGGCGTTCGGACAGTGGTGCTTTAACGACGACGTCATGACCGAGAGCCCCGAGGAGGTCGCCAGGGTGCGTGGTATCAGTGAGTAGTCGTGTTCTTCTTATTCCGTCCCATATATAGAGTAGACGGTCTCTTTTCGGGCCAATTTGATTGTTTGGAAGCATCAATTGGCTTCGAAGCCCTCCGATTACACTTAGAATAGCAATTACTGACTCCGAGTGTTGTAGTGAGGCGGGTATTTGAGACGCTTTGGCCGGAGCGCACGCCGTGGGAACAGGACGAGCCGTAGGCGGGCGGGGTGGACGCCGGTGCCCGTCGTGGCTATCTATCTATATGTATATATGTTGACACTCAAGATCCTATTGCTTGTTTTGGATCTTAGAATTTAGAAGTAGGACTGTCTCCTCTGCGGTAAGCATTTAGGAAGAAGAAAAGGAAATATGTTAAACCCCAATCTCTATTACGAACTTATGATTACGACCATCTACGCAGCAGTGTAATTAACCTGTGATCTACATGAACAATGAACATATCCTAACCTAAACAGTTATATCTTTGATCCTATTTAGAACAGACGTTATATCCTAGACTAATTACTCAACTAACATAAACTATAAATACTTAAAGTTATCTACCTAGCTAACTTCTTTTATCGCTATATTAACAACGTACTACTCCCAAGACCAGGTTTACGCAACTACTTTTACTAGCAATTAAGAATCTCCTTAAGTACTTTTTCTTTAGTTAAAAAGAAACCCCTCCCGCGAAGTTTACAGGGTGTACTAAGTGTGCCTTGGATCATTTATAACTACGGCGCTTTTAAGTATTAAGCAATTTACGTACTCATTATTTATATGTTAATATTATAGTTTACTAGGATAATTTTAATATTAAATAAATTGTTATAAAGCTTTTATTTTTTTTAATATAAATTATTAAAAAAAATTAATATTATATTAATATTTTTTTATTTTTAATAAAAAATTAAACTTATAATAATACTTTTAAATTATTATTTTATTTAACTTTTATAAGATTTAAATTCTATTAAAAACTTATTATATTAAGTGTAAGTATTATATTATTATACTATAAATATTTTTTTCCCGCGGACTAGGTGGCTAAAACCGATCTCGAAATGTTTTACCTTTATAGCAGGTTTACTACTACGATTTAATGGATAGCTGCAGCAGCTCGGGCACTTAAAAAAGAATGAAATCCAAGGCTTTCGATTACGGCTTTATATAGAACTGGTATGAGACTCCATTTTTAGGTCCTAGAACCTCTGGTCCCGGAGGCTTCTATACCAACTACTCAACATTTTTATGAAATAATATCACAGTTCTATTCCTTCTCTTAAGTAGAGACAATAGTTTGCTATAGCTCACTAATTGGTCGCACTGCTACACGCTGCTCCGTTGATGGATTGCCCGTCTCTTCTTTCCTAACACTTCTGTACTCTATATATTCACTGGTCCTATACAAGAATACCGGATCATACCCATATTGTTGTCAATAGAGTGGTGGATCTTGGTTATTGTTACCGCTATCATCATTTTGCTTACTAGCATGCTCGTCCCACGCTGGCAGGCCTATGAACTGTTCCTGATCACTCACAAGGACTTTGCCGTCATATGCGTAGTTGGTTGCTGGTACCACGTTTTGTACGGTACGGGAATACTTTTGGCTACGAGACTTAGCTATATATCACCGTCAAGTCTTTCCAACCGTGAGAGATTTACCCGTTCTTCATAATCCCAATATAGATGCTCCCCAAGAATCAGTACGAAAAGCAAGCAAAGCCAGAAACTAGTGAACTAGCCCGGGTGGCTATTCACCGATCCTAGGCCGTAGCCAATCCAAGACTAGACTTAATCACTTAAACAGATAGGGGACTTCTGGACCGTGTCTAAAACACAATAGAATTGAAGAGAAACTCATCGTAATAGCTAGAGGGAGGTTACTAACTGAAAGGAGATATAGAAACCTACGTGGCCGAGACCCCTGACTTAAGCCCTTTGAAAATTCCCTGTTTCTTTATACCAATAGATTCCCCTTTCCTCTTATTGGCTAATATTCTTGAGTGCCACCCGCACTACTTCACTAGTGGCATAGAAAAGAATCATGCGATGGCGGTAGGGCCGGGAACTGTAGCTAACGGATAGCCTACGACAACTCAGGTTTGACTTTGTTCGTTCGAAAGACCGTAGACATGACGAGAATATTGGAACCTCAGAAAGAGCTCACACTTCTCGAAAGGCCGTATCTGGCTAGTCCTAGCAAGGCGGTCCCGCAAAGTGACCGGAAGTGGTATTGGCATTACGTGGCTTCTGCCCTTCTTGAGGTGTCATTCAATCCTAAGCTATTCCACTGTATCAAGGCCGCTGATGAGTGCCTTATGAACTCTTTAAGCACTGTGCTAGACAGGTTTGTGAGAAGGGGGCTACCATTGACCCAGGGATGAATATCACTGCGCTGTTGCGAGACGAAGCGAACCTCGGATAATCCAAGATTGCTGTTGTGGCGTGCGGGCCAGCGGGAATGTGTGACAACGTCAGGGCTGCCGTGGGCAGCTTGACAAGGAAAAAGCTGGCGGCTGCGTGTTTGAGCTTGAGGCGTTTCCTTAGTAGCCGACCACATACAGTGGTATGGAATCCAGGCACCGCTAAAAAACCAAGCTCCCTCCTTGAGCGAGTTCACAAATCGAAGGAAGGGGGCGTGATTATGGCCGTCGACTAGTGTCTTTCTAGTAACGGACCCGTGACTTTCCATACGCATCAAAATCTTAAACATGAGCTTAAGTGGGTATACGTGACTTGTACTCTTCGAGACGAGGTAGCTTAATACACTATCTGGGTTCTTATATATGATTTCTATCACAAAAACTTCAACTACGCCACACCTGCCAAAACTGAGCCGAGTCAACCCAATCCGGCAGTTGGATGCGAAGATCCCCTACCGCTCAAGCTGGACTAGCCCACATCCGCCACCATTTGGCAACGTATGATCCTTTACATACAATGTACCCAAGTGGTTATATTGGCTAAGTATTTCATGTAGCTTTTGAATTCTACGAATTCGTAGAACACGTCTGCTGAAAGCTAGATCCCTTCCCCAGCTTTCTTTAGCCTTCAAATCAGACAAACTTTTAAAAATATAGTTTATGCGCTAATGGCTCTACAAACACTGAAGTCTAGCAGAAGGTATAGGTAATAATAAGCCCCTGTATCAGGATCTCGTATATGGGGGTACGTATAGACTCTTGTTGTTGCGCGAAGGGATTTAAACACCTTCGTGGGCTAGTCTTCGGCTACATACATACATGCCGTTTGTTTTACCAGTACTAACACCGACTTCGTGACACTCTGCCTTGATCTTTGCTATATATAGAGCAAAATGGAGTAAACATAACTATAGAGGGATTAGAGGGCGGCATACGTAGCGAAAAGGGTGGCGGATGTAGGTGGGCTAAGCTGGATGGATTCGTCCCGAACCTAATGCAGGCCGCCTGCAAGAATTACTAGCCACATGGAATAAAGAGTGTTAATAATCTCGGTAATCTTGCCACATCCTATTTAGGTGAGAAAGATCTTGGTTGTGTTATGCGCCTGGCTGGTTAAAGCTTTATTTGTATGACGTAATCCGGGGAATGCTGGCCAGGTTCGAGCCTCGAACTTAGAGGCGAATCTATCAAGTTTGGGGGGTATATCCTATGGCCTTATATGTCCTGTTATTAGTTACACACCTAGCCACCTTGGCTACCTGGCCATATTCTCGGACTGCAGCACCCCGAAGGAGCGAAACGGGGAATGGCCGTGGGCAAGGGGGGAGGGGGCCCTGTCCTTCGACGTAGTCTACCAGTCAGGGGTAGGGGAGAAAAACTCCAGCCAGAACTCCGATTGGGCCTAAGCGCCGGTCTAGCACGCTCTAAGGGCAGACTAACGGATAGTCACGCTCTGCCGCTGCCGCTCTCACGGAGCGGCACGCGGAGAGACGGATGCGGGACTGACAGGACTAGCGGCGGAACTAGCGGCGGGGCTAGCGGTACTAGCGGGATTAGCCTCTAAGCTAGATAGGCTTGGCGATGGCCGGGGCAGAGGCCGGGGTGGCTCGTTTACCAGTAGTAATCAGAGAACACGAGACAGCTGTCACTCATCGAGCATGCATACGTATAGACACTTACATAGTGCACAGGCCTCTGCACAGGCATCTGCCTCGCTACTTACGTACTTAAGTAGTCACTGTATGCCAGGACCGTATGCCGGGGTCCCCACATTTGCACTTTGTAAGTGTACGTAATGGAAGTCGGGTCATCCTTGGTCTCTCCTCGCCTATGCAAGGGAATGTCAGCCGCACCCAACTAAATAGACCTGCTTTGGCATTCTTTCCTCCGATTTGACGTTCCATCGTCCTATGTCACATGACTGACCGGCATATTCTCACCGCCATGGCGCCTAACCTCCAGATCTGGAGATGAATGTCGATCTCTACTTATTGGCAGAGCGTGCTGCAGCGGTGATTGTAAGATGTGAGAGCTTACGTAAATTACACGTGCCTTTTCAACACCCTGACTAGGATATAATTACCACCCAAGCCACTGGAACATTCAATAAATGATATAAAAAATTACTACATTCGAAATCTCTTGTTAATTGCATTAGAATGTTCGAAATTTTTTATTTTTATGTGAACATTCTTTGGCGACTAGTGGTATATTAACCCCAGTAGCCCTTAGACAGGTTAGAACAGATCTTCCCCAAGCACCTTCGGTAAGTATTCCGGACGTTCCGGAGAAAAGACACCATTAGGTCAACCTCTCACACCTTGGTTTCATCCTTGTCTAAGTGCTGCACAGTAACGTCACATCTACAATTATATTCGCGTGTGCACAGACGCCTGATCATATAACCAGGGGTATGTCCCGCAGCCTCCCGGCCATGTCAGTTGTGACTTTAGTGAGCAGAGTTACACAGGACATTTCTATCACATTAACTCGCAATTATACATACTTTAAGTTTATAGTAAGTTGACAATGGCGTAGGTACATCCATCACAAGACGGTGGATTTCTAGATCAACTTCCAAGGTTATGTTACCTAGCAAAGAATGGAACCGCTTTATACCCTAGATCTTCTAGAGTTCCGTAGTTAGTTAGGTCAGTCCAAGTTTTCGGCAAATAATATGGAGCTACATTACGTACTACTCTGTATATACATTAAGTCGTTTTACGTTCAATTCATATGCCGGCCAGCAGTGAGCAAGACTATAGCTGCTAGCGTGGCACTAACAACTAGTAGAATAGCGTAGTTGCATTCAGGATTCATTTACGTGTAAATTAACAAAGCTCTATATTTTTGTCAAGAACCCTATACTGAAAGTAGGCAATAGACAGTTGTTGTTGCACGAAGGATCTGAAAACTACCTTAGTGAAACTCTTCTGACTATATACGCAAGTCTCTTTGTTGTGTGTGTTCATTGTGACACCTTTTACTATGCTTCCGTTTTGTTAATAAAAAACTGATGCAGCAAAATCGACTAGTAGACTTATTTCCGCTAGAGTAAGCCGATCGATTTACTGCTTATTACCAATTCGTACCTTGCTAGCCTAACTCCCGGTTCCCGAAATAGGCATGGCCCACGTAGACGGAATTTGGTTATAGTGCCAACCATGGAATAGCTAGCAGCCGTTACTCCGCATGCATTCATTCTTGGGATTTTAACCGACCAAGAAGGGAACCACCAGGAATGTCAAAATG
Source organism: Xylaria longipes (assembly GCA_025201785.1). Lineage (NCBI taxonomy): Eukaryota > Fungi > Ascomycota > Sordariomycetes > Xylariales > Xylariaceae > Xylaria > Xylaria longipes. The sequence goes on from MU619796.1 coordinate 130,957, forward strand.
CAGAGCCAACAAGCTAATGCCACATCGGATAGCGGCTGGGTCTGATGTTTACGTATCAAGGAAAGATGGTCGGTTTTGCTGTTCTGCTGTGGACACTTCATAGGAACTCGGGCAGCAAGGATGACAACATAATTGCAACTTCCAGTCTCCGGTCTTCTAACCTTGACATATACAATGGAGCTGAGGTCGATCTGTATAGCCTCGCAGGGGTTACGAATGGTCCCGATCAAGTCTATCGAGATCCGGAGTCTAAATCTATTGTATGCAAGTACTGATAAAGACGTGGGTGTGATCTTGGGCATCATATTTCGATAGAATACGATTCCCATGTATACTCCCAGAGTCATAGATGTGAGGTTCAATCAGAGAGTTTTCCGCAAACATAATTTACCTTGTACACTAGAGCATATATGCAGCTAGCGGTGGACCAAAACAGTACATCTTGCGATCCTTATCCAACGTGCGTTGGCAATTTACGAAACTGGAGTAGGATGGCGCTGGGCATGGCGCCACAAAAAAATCAAGGCATGCCATGGCAGACGCGAATCACCAGGTCGCGATCGCGAAGACACAACTGGGACACTCATTGGCGATCGTCATCTAGATACGGTAGAAGGAAACCAAGGTTGCGGCCGAGCCGGCCAGCTCGAAGTTGACTCTCGTCGTCTATATAAGGAGGTCGATAACCGCCGTCGACATATTCTCATTCTTCTTCATCATCTCAAACCACAGCATCGAGACAACTCACTTCCAACAATCTTCATATACCAATCTCCTGTTTTTCAAACAGCTCAATTCACCTCCAAAATGCAATTCACTCTGATCGCTCTTGCTGGCGTCTTCGCCACTGCCGTCTCTGCTGTTCCCGGCGGCGGCTCTTACGTTCCCTGCCCTTCAGGCCTCTACTCCGTCCCGCAGTGCTGTGCCACTGACGTTCTAGGCGTTGCTGACCTCAACTGCAACTCTCGTGAGTTCAACCCTCCATCCCTCGATATACAACATGCCGGTGGTCAAAAGAGAACAGCTTTTACTAATTTGGAAATAACAGCCTCTGCCGTGCCTACCAGCGCAGACAGCTTCAAGTCTACCTGTGCCGCTGGAGGCCAGCGCGCCCGCTGCTGCGTCATCCCCGTCGTAAGTTGACTTCTATCGAGCTCTGGTTTCAATTCATCTCTGGGTGTGTGCTTTGATATTTGTTTACTAACGTGTGCTGTTACAATCACAGCTTGGCCAAGACCTTCTCTGCCAGACCCCTGCTGGCCTCGGCGAGCAGTAAATATTCTGTCTACAATGGTGCTGGGGCATCAGCCGTATGATGATGACGGTGGAAGAGAAAATGGTTTAAGGTGTCGTATTGTCAAGATAGGCGGAGAGCTTAGCCGCGATCACTAAATATACGATATTTCAATCACTCTTGTTCCGTGTCCTTATTCATTGGTGATATGAACATAATTTTAGGACCGATGTTAAATGATAAGATCAGTGGCCCCCCTACGGGCCGTCCCCCCACGAACCACCCTTTTATACTAAAAACCCACTTTTTATACCCTTTTTAAAAGGTGGATAAAATAGCTAGAAATAAAGCACTAGTAAATTAAATTATAATAAAATCGGGGCTATTAAAATAAAAATAAATAAAAATATGTTTATAATTTAGTTAACTTTTAATAATTAATTTTTAGTTTTAACTTTAAGTGTTTAACACTTTTATATAGAAATTACTAGTAAATTTATTAACTATGTAATTTTCTAGGAAACTTACTTGTTTTAAGGTTAGTTTAAAATTAATATAGTAAGGCTATAATATTAAAATATATTTAAAAAATTAAAGCTTAATATTATATTATTAAAAATAAAACGCTTTTATTTTTATTAATTTAATATTAACTTTTAATTTTTAAAATATGTTTTAATATTATAGCCCTACTTTATTAGTTTTAAACTAACTTTAAAACAAATAAATCTGCTAAAAGATTTATATAATAAACAAATTTACTAGTAATCTTTATATAAAAATATTAATATAGCTAAAAAAATTAAGCTAAAAATTAAAAACTAAAAGCTTTTTTAACTTAAAGGCAAAAAAGCTTAAGCTTTTAAAACTTTTTATTTAATAAAACTTTTTTTATTATTATTATTTACTACTTATTAATTATTATTTATTATTTATTAAATATATATAATATTATAATTAATAATTAAAATAATATAAACCCCTAAAGGGGTTTATTATATAAAACAGCTATTATAAGTGGCCCTATCCCGGAAAAGTAGCCACTTAACAACAGCTGCCCTATAATCCCAAGTAGCGGAACAAATATATATTTTTCCAGCTCCGCTAAAAAAATATATATTTATTTTTTTTAATATTTATACTTTTATTTTACTACCTTAGTTAACTTTATTAAAATAATATTTTATTATATAGTTTTATTATAAATATTAAACTAAACTATAAATTATTTTTTTTTAATTTTTTAAAGTTAAAAAACATGTTTTTTTTACTAATAATTATATACGTAAACACTTAAGCGTATTAACTAAGCCGTACTAATATATTAAATAAAATAAATATTACTAAAATTAAAAAATATAACGCTATTAATTTATTTTATATTTATTATTTTATTTTTATATACTTTATAAAAATTTTTAATAAGTTAATATTATAAAACATTTTATTATATTAATTTTAATTAGTTATAATTTAATATTAAATATTATAAAACATTTTATTATATTTATTCCAGCTATTATAATCTAATACTTCGCTAAAAAAAACTTAATAATTTATTTTTATATTTTAAATAACCTAGTTTTTATAGTATTTATTATTAAAACTATTATTAAAACTTATAAATATTATAAAATATTTTAATTATTATTTATTTTATTTATTTATATTTTATATATAAATTACCCTATTTTTATTTGTTTATAATATTTTAAAATAAAAATTTTTATTTATTTAAGTACTTATTTAATTTTATTTTAAATTTAATATTTAACTTTAAATTTAAAACTTTTAAAAAAGCTTTAAAAAAAAACTAAACAGTTTATAAGTTAATAAATATAAAATAAATATAAAAAACTTTAAAAACTATAAATAATAAATTATTAAATAAAAATAAAGTTTTAGTAATATTAATATTTAAATTAAATAAAAAATTAATTAATTTTATATTATAATAATAATAAATAATTAAAATAAATATTAATTTATTAAAAAAAAATATAAAATTTTTAATTAAAATAAACTAAAATTTAAATAGTTTTATTAAATATTAAAAAATTAAATATAATATTTTTAAAAAAGTTATTTTATATATAGTATTAAATTAATATGTTATATAAAATTAAATAAACTAATTTAAAAATATTATAATTATAAGCTTAAATAATAATATAAATATTAATATAAATATAAAAGCTAGTATAATAATACATATTAATATTAATATATTTTTTTTATAGCTTTTTTTTATAATAATAAATATTAAAATAGCTGTTTTAAATATAATTAAAAAAAATATTAATATAAAGCTTAAAAACGTTACTAGTATTAATTTTAATTTAAAATTTAATCCGGACAACTTATCGGATAATAATAAAAATAATTAAAGTTATAACAGAACTTTTAAAGTTTTTTTTATTATATTTATAAATAAAAGTATTTATAAAATTAAATATAATAATATTAGAATTTTTAACTTAAAATAAGCTAACTTTAATAATTAAAATATTATAGCTAATAATAAAAATTTTATATATATTAATATTATTTTTTTTTAAAATTATATTAAATTTTTTTTTAAAAATTAATTAATTTATATATTTAATATATAATAAATTTTTAATATATTTAACTATTTACTTACTAACTTTATTTTTTTATAATAAAACAATAAAATTAATATAAATAATTATTATATTTAAAAAAAAACAAAACTTAATATATTATTAAAAAAACTTAAAAAATATTTTAAAATTTGCTTAAAATATACTATAAAAAAATTCCTAAAAAATATTTTTATATTTTATAATATAGCTAAAAATTATAATATATTATTTTAATATATATAATAAAAGATTTATTACGTTAAAGCTATAAATATTTTATATAAAAATAATTTTAATTAATAAAATATAATAAAAAATATTTATAATTAATAAAAAAAAGCTATAACGGATTATATTTATTTATTTAAAGCTAAAAAAAATTTAATAAACTATATAAAAAAAATTAAAAATTATTATTATAAACTTAAATAAAAAATAAAAAACTATTATTTTTATAT